>WHUY01000065.1:0-287067 GCA_015179035.1 Tirmania nivea | reverse complement strand
TCCTCATTTGTACCCACCTTTTCATCACCATCATCTTCCTCATTATCATCTGTTGTATGATCAGTATCTACCTCTATATCATCAGTATCCGGCTGCAAAGGGTCTACCAACTTAATTGATGAATCTCGCAACTGGCCTTACTCCCGTCATTGCTTGCTCAGAGGCATATTTAACCTATTATAGGAATATTCTAACTCTACCTCCAGTTCACGCTCATATTTTTCTTGATCTTCTGGTTCTGGGATATCTGTTGGCTCAATCTTAATTATCTTTATATAGGCTGTAATCTGATATATAAGATCTACTTTAATATTATTCACAATCAGTTCTTATACTCGCGGTCCATTAATCGCCTATGTCTTTGAGATTCTTTCATAGGTCACTACTCATATTAGTCTCTTTTCGATGTTAGGGGTATTTTTGTCAACCAACTTACTCTATGCAGTTTCGTATTTGAACTCTCGTAGACTTTCTTTATATTTGCTAGTTCTCTAATCCTTCAAATAATGTCTTATTGCCGTAGCGACAAAGCAAATGAAAACACTATTGATATTTTGTAAGAACTCAGAATCCTGGTTACCCTTTCTCTTTGAACTTCAGAAATACCACTCGTATATGATAGCTATTATTTCTTTGGCTCGAAATTACCTCTTATATAACTATAACACTTTATTAATATCGGATCTCTGACTATTTATCTCTACTTATCTCTCGTTTCGCCCACCTACAAATCAATTGATCCCTATCGAGCAAGTTATTAACCTTCTCCTTGATGTCTTCCTTAAATAATTGGTTAATACTATAAATCTTAGTAATACTGGCATGATATTCGGCTACTAGGTGTCTTCTAGTCCTACAATATATACTTCTAAGCTATGCCATGTCAGTAATCTGATGCAATTAACTGGAAGCTTACTGACATACATAAGTATCTACCTCCGGCACCCTCTCCACATATTGAGGTTGGTTTTGGGCTCAATTTTATGCATTTTGAATTAGTAACAAGACCTCATCTAGTATTAATAGAGGCTTCTTGTAGAGTATATAGTACTCAATGATCCTCTGCACAGTATTCGTTATTGATTGATATTAAAATGGAAGACTTACAAATGTCCTAGTATATTTACCAATACTCGGTGCCAAAATACTAGTCAGCGTACTAGTGGTATCTTCACTAGTTGGCAAACTGGTAGTATTTTCTTCATTAGATTTAGTATTAGACCTACTATCCTATGTCCATAATAAGTCAGGTTGGCTGTATATACTATATCTCTTACACTATATACCTCATCAGTAATATTATCAATACTAGTATCGAATATAATTTTATTTCTTAATTGTACTGAAGTTGGAGCTGACTATTTTGTCGTAGCAGGTAGTGCTAGTGCTTAGAAAATAGCATGTTTCTGACTCCCTATGTCTACCTAATATATTTGCTGGTTAGACAACTTGCATGCCATTGCAACTGAAAGAACTCAAGGACAGTAAAGATGCTCATCCAACTTGAGGCATCCCCTTTTTTTTATTCTCTAGTTGTGTATGTACAAATTAAACCATCTCAAAAACCTCCTATTAGCTCGGACCTTCTACCCACAACTTGCTCTGATTCCGCGTGAGCTATCTTGCACTAGTTATCCTTTTATGTCTATTTATTCATTTTCTACCTCAAAATTCTGAACTACAGCCGCAGCCATTATTTCTTACACATCTTCTCCGAGACCTTATAGTCCCTTTGAATTCTTTTTGTAAACTATAACTTGCAGCATTCTAAACTTTCATCTTTCTTTATCATATCTAAGTATGGATATCAGCTGTCTCTCTTCCTTATTCCCAAAAAGTATTCTACTGGACATTATGAGTCCGATTTCAGGTACAATATATCTTAAATACCTACTAAAGGCATTTCAATACCGGTAGTTGCCAGCACTTGGGGATTGCCCTCCTCATACTCCAAATAAATATTAGCACCACTAGCCTCTAATTCTTGTGATTGTATCGATAGCATTCCTAAAAGGTCTATATCTAAGTGTCAGTTAATGGAGTTGCCTGATATAGTTAAGTTTTACTAATCTTGTATTAAAATAGTCTCGATCAGACCCTCTGTTATATGAATAGATAGGAATACGTACTATACTGATGGTAGTCTAGTGGTTCTCATTGGAAGTATTGTGGTTTAAGTCAGCATGTAAGTTAAATTGTTTGCTTGTCGGATAGTAGTGTTTGCTTGAATGTTATGAATGGGTGTAGGAGTATATCAGGTAATGGGAAAGGTATTATCTGGCACTTGAGTAAGTGGTCATAAGTAAGTGGTCACACAGAGGTCGAGTATCACATATGTAGGGGATATTACGTGAGTGATTTAGTAGAGGTTTGAGAGGTTAGGATATTATGGACACAGATAATGAAGGAGTTTGAGCTATGCTCGAGATAGATATTAAGATACTAGATATAAGATATCACTAGCCAAATGTAGGCTAGCCGAACATAAGCTAGTGTCCTAGTTGAGTCATCAATTTAAGGCTACGTGTTCTTGTTCCTTCCGTAGCCGACCTTTTACCTTCACCTATCTACCTCCACCTATCTACCTCTACCTATCTACCTCCACTTGTCTACCTCTACCTGTCTACCTTCACCCATCTACCTTCCACAGCCTACCACCCGTCTACACCACTACCAGCCAGCCTACTTCTATCAGCCAGTCTACCTTTGCTAGCCAGCCTACCTCTACTAGTCAGCCTACCTTTACTAGCTAGCCCACCTATGCCTACCTCTGCCTACCTCTGCCGCCGCTCATCTATACCACCACTAGCCAGCCTATCCCTGCCAGCTGGTCTACCTCTGTCAGCTGGCCTACCTCTACCAGCCAGCCTACCTATGCCCACCTCCGCCTACCTCTGCCAACCTCCGCCACTACCACTATTTATCTATACTACCACCAGCCAGCCTACCTCTGCCAGCTAGCCTACTTCTGCTAGTCTACCTCTGCCAGTCAGCCTATCTCTGCCGACTTCTACCTATCTCTGCCGACCTCTACCTACCTCTATCGGCCTATACCCCCGCACCAGCCTAGCCTGCCTCTACCTCCACACCAGCCTGCCTCTACTCCCCTCTATAATCTCGAATTCTGTAAGTACTGGTTCTATCTTAATTAACCTTTACTAACTCTTCCAGCAGGTACCAAATTCAATAAACCCTCCTATTAAGAACTAAGACCAAGGCTGAACAAACTGGTAGAAGCTATTCATTTATTAAATTTCATAATCCTATGTTACAATTACTGCTAATAGGAGCTATTGCAATTACTGCTGGCACATGTATTTAAATCAAAATGAATAGTATTTCCTTGGTTCAATAGCTTAAGTCTACCTCTTTAGAATATAAGAAATCAGACTGTTTAGATACTAAAGTTATTCGAATATTCTATAAAAATCTCAAATTAGAAACTTATACTACTTCTACCTTACATGCCTCTACTGCCTCTACCGCTTCTACTACCTCTACCATCGTCTCTTTAGCTGCCGCTATTGCTTCTGCTGCTACTACTTCTACTGCTGCTGCTGCCACTACTGCTTTTACTACCGCTTCTCTTAGTGTCTCTTCTCCTAGTATTCTTTCTCCTGGCACCCCTTCTCCTGGCGTCCCTTCTTCTCCGGGCATCCCTTCCTTTATTAAGCTTAATATTCTATTGACTTCTATCTCAATTGCTACTTCTATTATATAAAATTACCCTTTAGTTATTGATAGTAAGAAGATTTCAATTGATGATAAGATAATTATAGTATATTGGTGGAAAGCATTGGAGATTCTATTTGAAAAAATTCAGGCTAAACAGATGAGAATAGCAGTAGAAGAAGTAATTGCAGATTTAGCTATCGTGTTTCCAATACTAAGGCCTAAAGTTTCAGATATATATTACCAACATTTTGAAGAAGCTTTAGAGAAGTATAGTTCAGGCAATTGTAGTATCTATTATTTTACTAGATGGGTAGCTATTAGGCAAAGAGGGGTCAAAGATCCTGTTCTCTCTTGAGATTTAATATCAAGTGGAGCACATCATAATAGTACCTATATATTTTATAGAAAGATTGCACTATTAATACAGTCTATTTCTTTATTATTTTAAGCTGTTAATCTAGTAATGCATTTATATTACTTGCAATAATATAGGTATGTTTGTTGGGGATCTTCTTTATCAGCTTAAAACTAATTATATTGAGCAGAGTGGTATGTGAGCTATTACTTTTAGCTAGTTGGATGACCTTACATAGAGCATGCTTTCAAGATATTGTTTTGATTAGGAACCTTGTAGCAGAGCCTCATAAAGATAAGTCTGATTATAACGATGGATGGGTGGTTATGTGTTGTTAGGGAAAGTTTACTGAAAGTAAGTTTGTTATTCCTACTCTTTAATAAAGGTTTGAATTTCAACCTGGAGATGTTATTATTTTCCATTCATATTTATTAGAATATTATATTATGCCTTTCATTAGTAAACGAAGTACTATTATCTTTTTTAGTCAATATGATATAATGGAGAACTTTGAGCTAGAAGATAATATTGCAATATAAGACCTTTTGTATATTATTAGCTCTTGATACTATAATAGAATATAGGTATTACCCGAACACACTACCCGAATACACTACTTGAATACGAACATATATACTACCACTACTATCAAATATATATATTAACTCAAAAAAATACTTGGCAGAGAGGTATAAAGATCTAAAAAGAACTTCCTCTATAGATACATAAATGCTGGAAAAAAAAACCACTTTATAAAAGGGCTCAAAAAAATGAAATCAATAGTTCAGGATAGACAATATTTTATATAAGAATAGATAAAGAAGTTTATAATACAGTAAGGTTAGTTATATCTATAACATGGAACATGGCAATATAAAGCTAGCCATAGGTAAATGCAGTAGTATATAGATCTAATCCTATGATACCTAATATTTGATCTTTAAATTCCTTCATATAGATGCTTATCATTACTCTGCATATATCTTTTACTTACATCTTTTGATCCTCTAATATATATACTACTTGCAAAGTCATATTTAATTTATATATACTAACCTCTAGTTGATCCCTTTATCTAACACCTAATTTAGATTAGCATAGTCCCAAGTACATGTTAAACTTTTTCTACATAGTCTTGATTTATTTGCGTACTGATACCTTACACTAGATACCTTATACTAATATATTAATCTTGAACATATTAATTCTTAGTTCTATGAAAATGTCAATTTTTCTCCTATTTTGTATAGGCATTGTATGGCCAGTCTTAGCATAACATTTTGTAGTGTATATCTTAGTACATTATAGACAAGAAAATGAATAAGTTGTTACATGAAGAAGAAAGACAATATAGAAGGTAAAGACCAACCTCTTTTATAAAGAATTAGTATATTTATCAAGTAGCCTACTCTAATCATAACGAAAGAGAAGCAAATATATATTAAAATACCTAATTAAAGTATATCGGTAGAATAGAAGATAGAATATATAAGGAACACATAAATAACTACATACAAATATATGATGATAGGAAGCATAAATTCTGCAATACTAATGAGGTGAAGCGGCATAAAAAAACAGCGGATAAGGGTAACATAGGAAGATCGATTTCTTATTTGAAAGTTATGCCAGTACTGGTATAACTCTCACAGGTCCTAAAATTCAAAGAAAGTAAGGTTATTCTACTAGACTAATCTAGTAGATTCTCTAGTTAAGTGAATACCTAGTTAAAACTTCTGAGATACGGTCGGTAGTCTAACTAGTATAGAATAGAGATTAAATACAAAAAGATTGAAGATTGATGATGAGAGTCAGTAGTCTAACTAGTACAAAATAGAGATCAAATATAAAAGGATCAATGATTGATAATAAGAGTCATACTATGACTGTCATAGGATATAAGGTTCTAGGAGATTGAGTCTAAGCTAGTATGCTTTATGTTAGCAAGTGGCCAACCTCATACATAGGCTCATGTAGTAGGTAAAATCCGAGTCCTTATTAGCTTATTATTACCTCTGCTAATATTAATATTCTCAGTGAAAGTTAGAGAACTAGCAAGTCTTGATCATATTGATGCAACCGGTATCTGCAACAAACATTCTTTTTCCAACAAACATTCTACTATATAGAAGCTATATGAACCAAGATGAATGGTCACAAAATATGATGCCAATAGTATCCAAAACTCTATGCTAACCCTAGATAGTATGCTAATTATATAGCTAGAGTTTATCCGGAGGAAAACATCAGGAGCTTGAAAGGACTTGAATCTCGAAAACGGCGGTTATCCGACTCAAATAACCTACAAACTTCAAATCTAGATATGGATGCGCTGGAGGCTATTTGTTCTCCAGATTACATTTCTTCCGATACTGAATTTGTTAGTGAGGAGTCTGATAAGGAAACTTGAGAGTTTTCTAGTGAGTTAGAATCTGATGATGAGAGTTAATAACCCGATACAAGCAATTCAGTCTCTAATCCACTCAGAGGCATTCCTATATAAGAATATTCCTTTCCGGAAGAAGATCCCACTTTCAATCTATATACGCCCTTCCAAGATTCAATTGATTATCAACTAGTACGCTTCTTTAATTCTGCAAAAACTTCCAAGGGAAAGATTGAGCAATTCTTCTATGATAGAATTTTAAAAGGACTAAATCCGATATATAAATATGAATTTTGTTCTACAAATATAATGTATAAGCTTGTGGATGCTACAGCAAATGAACCTAGCTAGCGTTCAGGCATAGTGAACTACCCTTTGCTACTGAGAGTATAGTTCTATTATTACGATATTATTTTGGCAGTGAGATATCTTTTGCATCAGAAGGCTTATATACCTGATATAGTATAGAGGTATCATCAAGAATATGATAAACAAGACAATCGCATATATAGTGAGATTAATACTACTACATGGTAGGAGGAAACTGAGGTGAGTAGCTTGAATATACTGCATTGGATTCTCAGCTAATTATAAATAGGAATCGCTTCCTGACGGAGGAACATTGGTTCCAGTTCTTTTAGTATCAGATGAAACTCATCTGACAAATTTTTCTGGAGATAAAAAATTGTGGTCAGTATATATGAGTATAGGAAATATTCGAAGCTCTACACAAAATACACATACTATGCATACCTAGATACCTATAGCATTTTTACTAATAGAACCCAAACGTATTAATAAAATACTTGGCTATTCAGTTGAAATACAGGAAATTCAAGCCTTACAAACTATCTATAAGGTTTTAATACACCTGCTGAAGCTTTTATCTGATGCAAAATGTGAAATGGGATATGAAATAGTTTGTACTGATAGGAATATTTGATTATGCTTTCCTAGGCTATTTTGTTAGCTCACTAATTATATAGAAAATGCTATAATCCATAGTATTGCAAGTAATCGCTGCCCTACTTACATAACCCTAGTGGAGAAGCTGGGTAAGTATTCGGAGACTAGTTATCTTTGTTACTCTCATACAGATTATACTATAGCCTACAACAAAATCGATGCAAAAAGTCTTAATATATATGGTATTAAGAATATTAACAACACTTTATAGTCAGTCCCTAATTTGAAGCCACCAGATCTAGTTCAAGCAGATATTTTGTATAATATTCTCCTTAGAGTATTGGATTATTTAATAGAGTAGATTCAAGGTTTTTTGGAGTATTATAAGAGAATAAATACATTTGACTATATATGGCATTGATTGCCACCCTATCCAGGATTCTTTGTTCCTAAGAAAGCATACCGAGTCATCACACAATGATCAGGAAAGAAAATGCAAAACTTTGCCAAAGTAATTCTTAGTACATTTACTGCTGCTTTACATCAGAATTCCAGCTAACCACATTCGAGTGGACATCAATTGCAAGAGTTTAACAAAGCAATTCTCTGTGTTCGTAGCCTCACTGACTTCTATCTAATAACTCAATATCCTAGCTATATGGATCAGATAGTTTCATATTTATAATAATATTTATAAGATTTTCACAATACTAAAGATATGTTCCTATGATTTCAAGTAGGGAAAAAAGCAAAGAAGGCTGCTACCGAGGTACACAAAAACTTACTAAGGAAGTAGATATAGATATCGATTGCTAACCTTACCATATCAGAGAAGGCTAAATATCATCAAAAAAACACTTTAGAAAGACAGGAGTTAGTAGATAAGATTTTGAAAGATGGAGTACATTACAATTTCCCAAAGATTCATCTGATCTCCTATTATGCTGAGCAGATACCAAAATTTGGTGTATTAGGTCAATACTTGATTGATATAAATGAAGCCATATACAAAAGATTTAAGGATGCATACTATTGGAGTAATAAGGTCGATGCAATACCTCAAATAATTACTACCTATACGAGAGACCATACATTTACTATGAAAGATTTTACTATTAGTCCTTGGAGCTGCATTAGGGAGTTAAAGATACAAGGTATTAGAATAAGCCCTCAAGAGACTAGTATCTACTTGAAATTGCAAGCCAAAATTGATTTAGGAAGAGTATCAAATCTCGATAACCTAGAACTTGTAGCTAGCTTATCTGATTTGAATTTGGCTACAAGAGTATTTCTGACATGTGAACTCAAAGGTGCAGATTCTGAGGCACTTAGGCTTTTATATCGGAATATTCAGGCTTATAGTGCTCTTTAAATTCCTGTACCAAAGTTTAGCAGATCTGGTTTTATTATACACGTTGTAAGGTGTACCGGCTAAAAAGAGTTTCGAGGGCAAAAGTAAAATAATTAGGTCTGAGTAAGAAAATATCCTATGTTGAGTAGGAGACAGTCCAATTCATTGAATGAATGAATACTAGGAAGTCTTAATATGCTTTTCAAACTTAAAACTAAGGAGGGAATAGTATATTAGCTTGCATATAAAACTTTACTTCACTGTTTAGGAGGGGCAGTAGTGTGAGCTACAGAAGGGATGGTACGTGTCAGGTTACTATCTAATGGAGTAGTTGTGTTTATTTCTAAAATTGAGGGAATTGCATATCTAATACTATTAAAGCCAGAAGAAAGTTAGTTAATAAATAATAAAATTAATCTGAAAATATGAAATTCGATTTATGATTAGAAATATATTATCTTTCTCAGTTACTTCTATGTAATAGGCATTGTTAGTATTGTAACACACTAGATTAATAGAATACGGGTATATGTAGAAGGTCAAATAGGGGTATATGCAGAAGGTTACTTATGGTTATAGGGAAGATTATTATTTTTATATGTGAAAGTATAGTTTTTGTTAATTTGTTATATATGAATAGTCATTTTTGTATATTTGTTGTATAGGAGTAGATTTGATAGTATTGATAGTAATAATAAGAAGGTATTAGAAGTTGACTTATAATATATATAATAGATAAGAAGTTAAATATAATATGTATAAGAAGAATATGTAGATGACACTCTAGATATGGAGAGTTGGTATAGGACAGAAGTGGGATATAGAGTAGGCTACTTGATAGAGAGGCTCAGTATAAGGAAGGATGATAGATGTGAGATATAATATGATGGAAGATAACTGACATGACAGAGGGCGTTAGGGTGAGGATATAGGATGGACATAGGACAGACATAAGATAGACGTAGGATACTACATAATGCAGGGGTAATAACATAAAGTACCTGATATGTATAAAGTAATAATATATCCTGACATAAATTTTTTTTTACTGATAGATATGGAATCTCACTAGAAGGAATTCGAATAACTGATAAGAAGGTTGAGAAAGTTAAGAACTAACAAGTGCCATGGAAGGTTAAGGAGGTACAAGAATTCCTAGGATTTGCCAACTTCTATCGCAAATTTATTAAGAGATTCTCTAAAATTACATATCTCTTGACCGAACCCACTAAAAAGGATCACCAGTAGAATTGGACAACAAAATGCAGACAAGCCTTTGAAGAATTGAAGAGACGATTTACAACTGCTCCAATCTTAGTCCACTTCTATTCAGAAGCAGAAACCATTATTGAAACGGATGCAAGCAACTATACTATCGGAGCACTTATATCGTAGAGGCAGTCTAAAGAGAAAGTACATCTATATGCATTCTGATCTTAGAAGTTCTCTCCAGTAGAGATGAATTATAATATTCATAATAAGGAAATGATAGCAATAGTACAGGCTTTTAAGGAGTGGGAACTGCTAATGAAGTCTTGTCAGTAGCAAATAGTGGTCTAGATAGACTACAAAAATTTGGAATATTTTACGAATATGAAGACACTGATAAGGCAACAGGTATGGTAGGTAGAATTCCTAACTGAATTTGATTTTATTATCAAGTATAGGCCTGGTGAGAAGAATAGCAAGCCGGATACTTTATCAAGGTGCTGGGACCTACATTCTTAGGAGGAGAGTAAGGATCTACAACTAGTTCAGCTCTTATTTTGACCTAAACAACTCCGAATCACATCATCAAAAGTTGTTCGACTGGGTGATACATTTAAAGAAGAGTTGTTAAAAAAGGGGCTAAAGGATACTAACTGGGTAGTAATAAGGAGTGTAGTATTGGCAGGAGCTAAGGAGATTGATAAGAACTTCTCAGTCGAAGATAACCTTCTATTATGGAAAAGTAGATAGTATATCCTAGAAGATAAGGACCTCCGAGTTAAGATTCTGTGAGACAACCACAACAGCCGAATTGTAGGACATTTCGGTATTCACAAGACCCTTGAATAGCTCAAGTATAATTACTATTGGATTCAGCTCGAAAAGGACGTTAGTGATTATGTCTAATCCTGTAATATATGCCAATGGGATAAACTAAGTTGACACAAAGGTTATGGACTACTAGAACTATTAGAAGTACTATACCGACCTTAGACCTCGATCTCTATGGACTAGATCACTGAACTTCCCGAGTCTAATAGAAATATGCAGATATGGGTAATCGTGGATAGATTCTCAAAGATGGTATGGCTAGTACTCCTTTTTACTAATACTACAATGAAGGACCTCGCTAAAGCATTCTTTATACATATTTGGTACTATGATAGCCTCCCTGACAATATTATCTTGGACCGAAATAGTAAGATTACTTCTCACTTCTAGCAAGCACTGATGAATAGCTTAGAGATCACAAGTAAACTCTCGACTACTTTCTACCTAAAAACAGACGGACAAATAGAACAGATAAATCAGATACTTGAAAAGTACCTCTACTACTATTATTTATGGAAGCAAGATAATTGAGAAGAGTTATTACCCCTAGTGGAATTTACCATCAACTCGGCATCCTCGGAAGCTACAAGAATATCACTATTTGAAGTGAACTATGGATTCCTATCAAGGCAGTTTTGGGAACATTGGGAAGAGGTAACTTACATAAACCCAGTTAGCTAGTTGTTAGAAGAAGTTTGGAAAGGAACATAGGAAAGGCTAAGAGAAAGGGTTTTAAAGGCAAGAGTTAGGATGGCTAGATAGTATAATACTAATAGGGTTTAACAACCGTAGTTTAAGGTAGGAGATATGGTTATGCTCGATAGTCGTAACATCATAACACAACGATCGAGCAGGAAACTGGATCATAAGAAAATCAGTCCCTTATGAATAACTTAATTAGTAGGAACACAAGCCTATAAAGTAGAATTATCAACGAATTCAAAGGTATACCTAGTATTCCATACTAGCCTCTTTGAACCCTACCGCTAAAGCATAGATTCTATTCGAAGAGTCGAACCCCTCTCAGTTGAGTCACTAGAAGGAGAAGAAAATTGGATAGTTAGAGAGATAGTTAAGAGCCAGAGGAATAGCCAGAAAAGAGGACGTTCAGTAGAATATTTAGTTTTATGGATAGGTTATCCTAATAAGGATGCTATATAGGAACTCTATGAATATATAAAGGGAATGGCAGAAAAGATTCTAAAGGAGTTCCACAGGAAGAACCCTAAGGCAGTATGGGATAGTAGGATTAGAATATAATGTATATATAATAGATTCCTGGATATAAGTTCTTAAGGATAAAAAGCTTAGAAGGGGAGTAGTGTCATGGATATTGACATATACCTAGAATACCCTTTAGAATAGGAAACTATGAGCTAGTGAGATAGCTCCCCAAGTACTAATAGTATACTATACTAAAGAAGGAAGCGTTATCTAAATTATCTAATAATAGGTAATATGACAATATTACCTAGAGACTAGATAATATACTGAAAGTAGCAAAGGACCTCCTCAGATCGAAAGGCTATACATACTATCAAGTATAAGACGAGATAGCTAGCTCGTGAGTAGCCAAAGTAAGTAGGAGTGACCAACTGTAATGCAGTCAGTTGGTCGATAATTGAAAAAATCGACTTAGCACCTACACCTGTAGAAAGCCTTCCAGAGGAGGCTCTAGTATTTTGAAGCGGGTATTTAACTATACCTACTGAAAATGAAATTCTATTCTTATAGATATTATACAGAATAGTAGGAAGTAACTACTTAATATTATTTCATACTTGTGAATAATATCTTATTACTTTATTCTATGGCTATGACTGAGCTCCTCCGTTATAGAAGGTAATGCTTTCTTTAAGGTATTGTCTGGTATAGAGCAGGCAGTTTGTAAGCCATAAGATAATAATTGTTTCTTTATTGTGCTAATTTTTCCTAGGACCTATAGTACTGGTTTTTCATTTATATACTATATTTTTCATTTCTAGTATAGTATTAAAGATTATTAGGAATACAAGTTGATTTATCGAGGATATTGAGAAAAGTGTCTGGTATAGAGGTAGGATACTTTTATATAAGGAACTACTACCTATTAGAGCTCTACTTAACTTACTTCTAAGTCTTATAGTTATACTATAGTTAAGAGTCTGATATCTTATTAGTTGTTATTATAGCTAGCTGAATTTTATAATGTCATTAATGTATTCAAGATATATTATACTAAAAAGTATAAAAGAGTATCATTAAGGTTAATCAAGCCTTAAGATGAGGGGTTATAAATAGTAAAGATTAACTTTTACTATTAAAAAAAATATAATGAATAATACTAAATAGTAGTTATTCAGTACCATTTATACAATCTATATCTACTAAAATAGATATTTGTATATACTAGTTCTATTAAGGGATTGCCTCAAAAGGATAGTTGTTATTAAGTAGGGAGTTTTATTAGGAATATTAATTAATAGATATAATCTTCACTTAGATTATTTGCTAACTAACTGATCTGTTATAGGTTATTGTCTGTCTAAGTAGTCTAAGGAGGAGATTCTAAGAGGAATTCATACTCTTTTTATACTTATTTAATAATGTATCTAATAAATCAAAATATATGAAGTATAGTACTTGCCATAGGGTAGTACTATATGAGTCATAAGAAATATAAGTTATAGGAAATATATAAGTTATAGGAAATATATAAGTTATAGGAAATATAGGGCTATATCAGAGTTATGCTATATTCTCGAGAGTATATATAAGATAGTAGATTCCACTGAATAACTAACTACCAAATTCAGTAGTTTATAAAATAATAACAAATATAGAAAATATGAGATAAATAAAATAATAAGAAATAGTATCTCTTATTATATTTTGGTAATTTTACTTTCTCTTTGCTTTTTCTAGTATAAGTAATTTATTGGCTTTTATATACAAAATAGTCTTTTCTTTTTTGCCTATTTACTTTCTTATTTTTTTCTTTTATTTTTTTTTACAACGTAATTATTTTTCTCTATAGCCAATACTATCGAATTTTACGTTAAAAATATTTGAGATCTATCATGGTGGTGTTGTTGATACACCTCTAAAAATGGTATTCTCTAGCCTGCCGGCACCGTAGTAATAGTCACGGTGCTTCTCGCCATTCTTTTATATCGGCTTCTTTCAACCCGGGTTGGATACTGCGGGTGCTTCCTTTGTCGCAAATGTATGACACAAATTGGATACTGCGGGTGGTTGCTTTGTCGTAAATGTATAATACAAATAGGCCCCCATGTTAGATGACACCTCCAGCCTTCGGTTTCCCTATGCTCGCTTGGTCAGAGCACGTGGTGCTAGTGTAGCGATGTGCAGGGTTGACATAAATTTGGGCGAACATTAATGTTCTAGAACTATACATATATTGCATCAGGCAATGCTACCCTCTAGTAGGCGGTCGACATTAAACATCGAGTTTAATCCATGCACCGCATGAATTGAATAGAAAGCAGACTAGAAAAAACCTATCAAATCCAGTCCCGAACCCCTCCAAACAATACAACTTACGACGCAATAAGATATGTGAAAAGGCAGCATATATAGAGCAACAGAGTGCAATAAGAGATAATAAGAGGAAAAGGAAGAGAATCAATGCTAACAAAAGAATAATACATCACTTCGATTTCATCTCAATGGCATCGTACTCATCCATTGTTAGATGGTGTTGGTGATCGTGATCTCCATCGTGATGGAGCGTAACTTCATAATAGCCGGTTAATTAGCCGATTGGGGTCATACTATCAGTTTATGATGATAACATACCAGAATTAAATTCTTCAAAAGGATCCACCGCCTTTTCTCCGGGTGTTTCCATCTCACTACCCATCGGCACTCCCCGAACCCTTGCGGCCCCGATATCAACGCTTTCGCTTTCCTTCATATTCTTAAAGTTAATAGAGTCAATGCCCTTCCCTTGGCTTGGAATCATCGGGGGCCGCATATGGCGAAGAAGTGCCCACTGTGTTGTCTTGAAGAAAGGGTGGGATTTGACGTCAGATGCACCGGCCCTTGATCCCAACCGCTTGTTCTCATCCTTTACGAGAAGTTTTCGTATTAAGGATTTACATAGACTTTCATTGCTGTTAGCTACACGACTGGACGCTGAAGAGAAGTTTTGGAGAAGTCAACACTCACTTCGAGATCTGGGGGGCACCAGGGTGCTCAGGGAACCCAACATCATCCCTGAGGATATTGGCAAAAGTGTTGTTCCTATTCTTGCCCTTAAAGGGCGTAGTGCCATAGAGCATCTCATATATTAGGATGCCCAACGTCCACCAATCTACGGCACTCGTGTGTCCACAGCCTTTTATGACTTCTGGTGCAATATACTCTTCTGTTCCAACGAATGAATTCGTACGAAAATTGGCGATACATGATTTTGTATCGATTGTGGGAAGCGAATGCTGTGAAGCACCTCCCCTAGAAACGATCATGGTTGGCGCTCCACCAGGATCTGATTGCTTAGACAAATCAAAGTCTGATAACATTATATGTCCAGACTGGTGAAGTAGGATATCTGTGTGGCATTAGCTACAGGAACAAAACTCCAAAAAGTTCAAAAGGCTTACTTTCTGGTTTGAGATCTCTATATATGAAACCCATCAAATGAAGATATTCCAACGCTGCAGTTACTTCACCAGCATAAAATCGAGCATCATCTTCAGGTATACACTTTCCAGGCCGAGTTTGTAGAGCTAGTGCCCCATTAGCTCAGATGTCGATGCTCAGCTGAGATAGGATTTATAGGGTCTTGCTCGACTTCCACCCCAAGTAAGAGGCAAGGATAAAACTATGTCGGGTGCTTACCTCTGAAGAACTCACCGCCACTACAATACTCCATGCAGAGGTACAAATGATCCTCCGACTGGAAAGAGTGATAGAGAGTGACAATGAAGGGGTGGTTGCTTGTCGCTAGAATTTCTTGCTCTGCTAACGCTCTTTTGATCTTATTCCTCTTTATCATCTCCTTCTTGCTCAAGACTACCCGATTTATTAGCTGATGGGCCTTGATCTTGCGAAACAAATAGTTTACCTTTCATAGCATACAGTCTGTTCGATTTCTTCTCTCTGACCAAATATACCTTACCGACATCACCCTTCCCCAATAATTTGATCTTGTCGAAGCTCTGTGGCCCAACTTCAACATTTCTGACCTTAATAGAATTTGAACTATATGTCCTCTTGAAGCCTTGCTTCAAGTTCTCGGTCCTCGGGTCCTTGGCTGATGGTACAAGTAGATTGGACTTCCCGTTTGGCGGTGAATCAGATCCACTGAATGGAGTGGACGTAGCTGGTGAGTTTTGTTGATTCTTCAATGGATCCGCCGTGCCAGGTCGACCTTTCGAATTCGACGTAAATAGGCCTTGTGCATTCGGTGCGGAAGCCACCCTCCTCAACTTCCTTTGCAATTCTTCTTTCCCGGCAGTGTCATCCCCATTCGGTGTTAATATCGTTGGTACAAGCTTCGGAGTATCTGGGGGGGAAGGTGGCCGACTGGCGTCGTTATGATGTCTCAAAGCAGGCTGGCCTTGATGGGCAAAATAAGGATTGGCATGCGCCGTAGGGCTCCCGTCGTGATCTAACTGACTTGCCGAGGATGTCGACCTGCCACGGAGGAATCGCGATTGTCGAAAGGGATGGAGTCCACCTCCTCCACTACCAACCCCACCGCTACCGCTTCCACCGGTGTTCTGTCCATTCTCATTAGAATTACTGTTTATCCTAAAAAAGTTCTTGATCCTTTGCGGAAAATGCGACGATCTCCCATTGTTAGGTGGTGAACTTGGTGCCTTCCTATCATTCTGTATCGCCGAGCCTGATGATGGACTGAATAGCTGTGTCATGAGGGCCGTGCGAGGTTACCTCTGGACAGGTCTCCGATGACGATAACAGCCTTAAAACAAATGTCAGCGATCCTGTGTGTTGCTTGGTTTTAGGCCACCCGTTTGTTTTCTACGACCAGAGCCAATTAAGAGGCTAATTCCGAGTGTAAGGCAACAACTATTGCAAGATGACAATATTGGAAGTTTCGAGGACGAGGTCCATAGAGGTTCCGTACGAGATGTTGTGGATTCACTCCAGGCTTCGAGAAACTTTAGTATTCAGCAGTGAATTTTGTGTTTTCGCTAATTTTTTCCTCCCACTTAGCAGAGAAAAGTTGGCCGATCGACAGGTCTGGGGGGTAAAGGATGGAGTCGGAGTCAGAGGCGTGTTTTTAGTGAAGGCAGACTGAGCTACGGTTGTACAAATGAAGTTGAAGAGGATTGGAGATTTGGTGAAACGCTCTCGGAATACTCGGAGGGGGGCCGAATGATTGGGGTTTGGTTGAATTCGGTGTAGTAGCGGCAGAAGAGGTGAGATCCCAGGAATTGGAAGAAAGTGGAGACACATAAGACAATAGCCGAAGTTGGAGCTGTTCTGTATACGATCGTACATTGCTGACTGACCAAGATGGTAATGCTACAGCTGGATTTGAATCAGAGGCTCGGTGCCAGTCGTCGCCGTCACGTGCTTCAGTAATTTAGTTATAGTATGCGGTTTTATTGCTCACCGTTGCGAGGCTTAAGATTCCCCAACCCCTACCTACTTCTGGTTGGCACATGAATGAAGCTTCCTGGAAGCACACCAAATAAATTGGTCTGGGCACGAGAGCACCTGGAAGCTACGATTACCTTCTGCCCTTTCAATGCATTGCAAATGAACATTGCAGGTGGTGAGAAATCCAGAAGATTGAAGTGTGGTTGCCATATAGCTTTCTACAGCAAGTTTCAGCCAAAGTGCCTTCTTCAAAATATTGTTAAAAATCATCGCTCTACTAAAATCACCTAGAGTTCTGTTGTTTTTTAAAAGTTATCCTCAAACACCATCTTACAGATTATAACCCACTCAGCTTGAAGAGTAGTGCATAGAAGGTGCAGAACTCACAAGTGGTCAAAATACCTCACGTTCTCATACAAATTTGTATGGGAAGATACATAACAACCATTCACATGTATCTCGAGCAACCAATAATTTGCAAATTTAGATTGACTTGCCCAATTTCTCAGCATGACAGAGGCTTCGCTATTTTAAACCAACTCCAGAGGTATAGCTTTTACCTTCCCTGATTCGACTTTTGAGCATTTTCGGAAAATAGGCAGTCTTGAAAGCGTGGCTAGGCCACTAGCATGCTGGAGATTCATCGGAATTAAGACATGCATTCAAACTCACTGATGCCTGCGTACATTGGGAGTGTAGTCAATCTAAGGTTTAGCGTTTTGTGCAAAGTCACCTGACAGTCATACATGAGTATCTTCAGCTGTAAAATCGCAAATAACAGTGGTGTTGCCCAGGTCAGAAGAACCAAAGGAATTTTCCATATACTATATAAACGCCTCTACCTAATTGCTTATTTTATGACTGTTCTTCTCTAAAGTTAGCTACAATATCTTTGGTTCCAAAGCATGACTCAGTCTATTCAAAGGAGTTGCATCCTCAAAGGCGAGAATTTCAATACATCAGGGTAACTCTTCAATCTTCCAACCCAAGGGACAACTTTATGCAACCTTGCTACAGAATATTCAGATCCATATAAAGATGTACCCTACTAAATCTATGAGATCATCTAGATATACTACCCCTGTGGCAGAAGGTACTAGTATTTATGTGTTTAATGCAGTTGTTTCACTTTATTATGTAGGTGGGAGCCACCTTGGTGGACGCATAAGCGTTTGTAGGTTCGAATCCTTCTTCACCCAGGGCCATGGGCCTGTAGCTATCGTAGCGTTAAAGAATAAACAAACAGTACTGGGAGTTCTGAATGCCCTTAAGGTGTTGGGATACTAAGGCTACTTACTATATTCTCAGAAACAGAACCACAGTCGTTCCTTAGAGAGGTGGTGGGTATCTCAGTGAAAATGTAATTGTACAACCCCCCTCTAAAGAGAAAATTTAAAATAAACCAGAACCACGATAAATATTATTCCAAGACGCTTAGAGAACGAGAATCTTTGATATTCATAAGCCTCCAGCTAACGCCCATTAACCCAAAGAAAAAAAAAGTATTTGTAAAGCTAATAAGAATCCTTTTACCACCTCGTAAGTTCGTAATGGTCATATATTCATGGGATTAAATTTCCAGAGAGCCTGGAACTCGCTTTAAACCCAAGAAGCCGAAGGTGGTACGAGTGTAGATTTTCTTACTTCCTCTTCTGCAAAGTCCCGGGGCGTAACCTGAGAAGATCTATGTAGCGCCACGGAACCAGCCGTTCCCGTCTCCACAGCGCGTCTATTCCTTGCGTCAATATTACTAGCAGCCGGAACATCCCTCAGTGCTCCTCGTGTCTCCAACCCTTCCGCTGCTCCTTCGTTGCTATCACTATTCTCGATGCTGTCGGAGTAGCTTGAAGTCTCCTGCTCCCTTGAACAGATATCCAACTCTTGCTTTATCGCCAATTCTCGCTTTTTTTCGACATCCTCCCTCTTAATCTGGTTTCTGAGCGCATCGCCGCCCTGGATGAGGCCATCGATGCTAATTCCTTGATGGGTCATATTTGAATTGAGATAGGAGTAAACTGCTGCTGCTGTATCGCATTCTAGTAGAGAACTTTCGTTCAACCGTAAGAGAGCTAGCGCGGTTTGAAAGAGGAATGTGCTGCCGTCGACGCAGAGCAATACATCCCACACTCTGAACAGTGCCTTTTTGAACTACATTAGACACCAGAGTCGACAGCCCTGCAGAAGTTCCAGGTACGTACCTCTCCAGCTAGACAATCCGTGAAAATGCTCAGAAACCATTGGAATGTTAGGGCTTCAAGCTCTACTCCAAGTTTCTGTAGGTGAGCATCCAATAGAGGCAAAACCTCTCTTACATATTGCTTGAGAACCTAGTCTATTGTAAGTAACAACATAGAAATAGATGAGTAGCTTGAATGCTCACTATTTGGTCCGCCCTGGAAGCTAAAAGGCTTGGTTCAAAGTAAGTTTTGGGTAGAATATTTTCCACTATGCTGGCGAGGACCCAGAACGCATCCTCTTCGGTTGGCATAATAAGAAGTAACGAAGCTGTTATCATGTTCATCCCTTGACAATAGCCAACTCCGGGGTTTCGCCTAGAGTACGCTATAAGGACCTGTTTCAATTTATGTACTCCAGGCCCTTTACGGAAGAAAATATTATCTGTTAATGTTCGATTGATATCCATTGATATTTGCAACATTATGTGAGGATCATCATTACTAGCCTGGAGAAGCTCCTCATAGTAACCAGGCACCCGCAGTGCACCCGCTCCACTGCATTCTGCCCATACCTAAAGACAACATGTTTAGCTTTACTCTAACGACTTCTGTGCAGAAAAATGTTCACAATTACCTTCCAGCGATAGGATACAGGTATTCCCCCAATGACGAGCCTTCTAAATTCTCTCCACTTCTGTTTCCCACCTTTGCCCGAGTTTCCTAGCGTAGAAACCCCAATCAACTCACCATCTGCCATGAGGACTTCAGGCATTCCATTCTCTTCAACCTCTCCACGCCAGCGCTCTGCTCTCACTTTCTTTAGGAACTCATTCCACTTGATGCTTCTATCTCTCTGTAGAGAGTCATGCATGTCGCTCAGTTGCCTAAGTAAAAGCTTCACAGTGCTTTCCTCCGTTGTTGTTGTAACGCAAGACTGGGTTCTAAGTGCCAGCGGGAGTTCCGATAACAAATTGCGCTGTACAGATGCAAGAACAGTTGCTGAAGGTCGTGTCATGCGCTCTATAATGGAGGTTGAGTTTCTTTGAGCAGATCTAGAGGATCCCGCAGGGATTTGTGCCACATATGGGAGTCCCACTTCGGAATTTGAAGCCTGGTGCGGTGAAAGTTCACATTGATCCCTGTCGTCCTTCTGAGGTAACTTTCTCCCAAGTGGCTTCGCGACTGGCTCAGTAGGGCATTCTGTGATGCTCTTCACTGTTGCTATAGGCTTCGGGGAGTTTGACCTATCTGGCCTATGCTTTTTATCATAGATAAATCCGAACCTGTCGGTCAAATAATCCGCAGGGTAGTGCTCATTCCATGACTGCAACAGCGTAGGCGGCTGTACCGCATGCGGAACAATCATATCCATCTCCACGGGGCCAAGGCTAGCGTCCGGGGGGGGGGAACCTTGTGGCACCAACACCCCAGATGTACGGTCCTTTGCGGTGACGGACAGCTTCCCATTTGCAAGTGTCCCTGTCCTAGTGCTATGGGTGGAGGATATTGAGGTTTTGCGTTTTCTCTGTGAACTATTGTGTAATGTACTATTGCGGTTAATAATACGTTGAAGGTCATCTCTTGCACCACTTGAACGTGGATCATACATTGAGGAATTCTCCGCTGCGAGCTTAGAAGATTGTCTCGCCTTCATTGCGCGCGTGTTCACAGGGAATGTTGAGGTAGATGGGCCGGTATAGGCCCGAAGCGACCTAGCATCGGCCACTAACTTCAATGCGAGGGAAGCAGCCTTGTCCGATGCCAATTTGTGAATGAGTGTTGCTGATGACGATTCAGATGTTGACTCTGCAGCCATGGCCATAGCCTTGAAATGTGAATTGCTGTTGAATTCATTGCTGTTACTATTTGGATGAAATGCTAGACTTGAAAAGTTTTTTGCAGCTTTGCTTGCTGATGTCCCGGAAACATCCTCGCGTGGGTGCATTTTCGTAGAGTAAGTGGATGAACGTGAGGCACTACGCAGGATTGGAGCAATGTCCACTCTGCTTGGAGTGCTAAGCTGTTCATGGGGGACAATTTTACTACTATTTGTAGTGCTACTGACTGAAGCCCTTCGTTCTCCATGACCGGCATTCGCTATATTTGTCTTCGTGCCCCAAAGGTAATCTTTCCACCCACAGGACTTCTGACTGGACGTGGACCTGACCGACTCGGTGTCTGTTTGTATGGCCTTCCCTTGGACCCGTACAGTAGACTTCGGAGTGACGAAATTGCCGTAATCCCCATCATCTGCATCATAACTTGATATCGAAGCACTATGATCCATGCTGAAGGCATCTTCCTCATTTAGGGCCTGTTGCATCATGTCATTTATGCTCTCGGTATAAGCTTCTTCGTCAATATTCCTATCAGAAACAACATCTGGATGCGAATGTTTACTGAGACAGGAGGCCAGTCGTTTTTCGATATCAGCATTAGATACCTCGACCTCTACCAACATCTTTTTCAGTGTGCGCTCTCTCTCGTCAGCCTTAAGCCTGAAAAGAACCAGCTCCCGGTCCCGATGTGCTAGATCCTCAGCCAGCTGTCGTATAAGAGGGATAGCTCCAAGGCGCTCAACTACTCTTTCGATGGTGCTGTCCGGGACCAGATGTAGGTTTCCCGGCACATAAGAGGAGGCTACATGGTCGTCGAACAGTGCGGGCCTTTGAGAGTCAGCAGTGAGCCTATTTGCTGTGGGAGAAACCAATGACTTCATGAGTGGTGATTGTAGTGAGGAAAATGGAAGCTGCTCGGTTTCCAAGGAAAGTGCCAGGGGACTCGACTCAAGCGACTTCTGACTTGTCAATTGACTACAGCTTGATGACGATGGTGAATCTGAGGAAGTCATCCGTTCTTCAACTTCCAAACCAGTACATGACAATGGGAGTTCCTCGGAGTCGCTAGATGGAAAGGATTTGGGAGCATTCGATATACCAAATGAATTCAGGTGGGATTCGGTAATCTGATGCGGGAATCCATCTGGTGAATGGTCAAGCTCAGTCTCCGTATAAGTATATGCTTGCTTGGTTGACACTGTGCCTGAAGTTTCCATGCCACTTTTCCCCCTCCAGACACGCCTGTAAGGTCGATTTATGTAGGGACAAAAAGTGCGCCCGAATTGCCTATCGTAAGCTGCTTTCAATCGTAAGTTGTAGAGTAAATGCACTGCGCTCTGCGTCGGAACAGTACTTGGAAGAACGATAACAACTTGTCGCCTTCTTCAGAAGCGCGACATGAAGCACTAAACTATTAGAATGTCTTGTGGGGTAGGCAGAAGCAAACGAACTAATTATGTGGGGTATCGATTCCGGGATTTATTGCGTCGCCTGGTGTCCGTATGGCTGGTTACAACGTCCAGGATAATACATGACCTAGTTACTGAAGATTTCGTTCAACGGCACAAAATGACGCCCCTTGATGCATTCGTCACAGCCACAATCAGGTTTCGACTGCCACATGTAGCCTGATTTGCAGATGCAATGTGTATGTATGTATCGTTATGTAGGGCCTGCATCAGTCACAAATAAGGCATATTGCTTGAAGCAATGGTGTACTGTGCATAAGGCACGTGTTTGCGATCGGAATATAGTTATCCTTGATGAAACTCAACGAACGTTGGCATAATAATAACAGTACAGACCTAACAGAGCTACATCGTTTGTTGCGATCACCAGGCTCAAGGCAGACTACCAGACTGATGCAGCCGATGGAGCTAGTCGATAATTCTCAGTTGTAACTACGTTATTACAGCTCGAGTTTCAGGGTAAGGCATCATGGGGATCCGTCTGGAGTTAGGATCTCAGATACCGGTAGGTACACAATTATGACAAACTGGGATAAATAATGAAGAACGTAATGTGAGTAGTAATAGTGACGGGACCGTTCAGACACATGACGGCCAGTCCTGATAGTCTTGTCCATGACTCATATCAGCAAGAAACTAATTTGCGTCCCATGCGTCAGACGCACAGGACGCATGGGACAAGAATCGTAGATCAGAAAGCCAAGGGGGTCAGAAGATTTACGTCAGGACGCAACCAGCCTTATTAGGACGCATTACATATAACCTGCACATTTTCGGATGGATTGCATACAACGTGCATATAACTGGAACGTATCTGAGAAGTCAGATGTATAACTTTTCTAGTCCTGACGGACGTGATTAACTTCCTGACGCTATAGATCACGTCCACAATTTTACAACTAGTCTGACATACTTCTTCAAGAGACACGTCTGATATTGACAGCTCCTGCATACAATTGCAATCGAATATTATTATTATCAAGTACATACTATTCCTACATTCTTAATATAGAACAGCAATAGCAAGCAAGCGAAATAAAACGGCAGAACAGTTGAACGGCAAACAGAGTAAAAAGCTGAATAGCAAGCGATCTGAACAGCTGAACAGCAAGGGAGTTTGACAGCCGGCGAGTGCAACAGCTGAACAGGAAGGGACTATGACAGCCGGCGAGTCCAACAGCTGAACAACAAGGGAGTTGAACAGGAGTTGAATAGCACTACGAGTTGTAGACCTGCTATAACTATATTAGCAAGCGTAGAAGACAGTTTTTCATGCAACCAGACTAAAGACAGCGAGGGGTGGAATACCTAGGCAATGAGGAGAGGGAGTAGTAGCAGAATAGATAGTGAGTATATAGCCTCGTAACCAGTCTGTTGTCTTTGGGGGAGTTACTTGGCATTGTCCGTTACTGTGTATACTAGCTTAACCAATCTCGTAACTGGTCTGTTGTCTCTGGGAGTTACTTGGCGTTGTCACGTACAAATGATCTCACGAACGCTACTAAAATATTAACCTGGGCACGAGGCTAGCGAGTATAAGTGATTGATAGTATGAATATTAAACAGTGAGGGAGCGGAATGCCAAGGCTCAAGTCTAAAAGCTATGAATTACTACAATTGCGTCGGATGCTATTTGTAGGGCGAGGCATATCGGGATAGAGATTATGCAATGAAACTAGATTATGACGAAGGATATATAACCAAACTATGTCTAGACGGAGGTTATACAACCAAACTACGTCGGGATAAAGTTTGTTTTTGAAATACATCAGGATGCATCTGACGTACGGGACGAAATCCTACGTTAGGACGTTTAGTACTAGCATCCGGACACCAATTTTTTTTTGCTGATGATGATGATGATGATGATGATGATGATGATGATGATGATGATGTATTTTTCGATTAGCATTGCTAGATTGTGAACAGCATACAATATTGAAAGAAACATGTTGCAGTTTCCTGGTATTTGGAGCGCTGCTAATGTCAATATGGTTTAAGACTAAGCAGGCTGGTACCTGATATATATTGATATGAATTTATTAGTCTCATACCCAGACCCTCTGGGCGACCGAGCGCATGAATTTATTATCCATTCACCTTGGAAGACTAATCATGCATCCTTACCCTTACCTACCATACTTACATACTTATATATGGAGATGGCTGGCATATATACTTAAGGTATGTAAGCATTTGAAAGCACCTTTTGGGTAACTTGTTACCTGTGATGATTTTATTTATTTAGACTCGGTGGTAACTACTGGCCGGTTACCAATCTAACGGGTGGAGTTTGACTAGTCTCAATCCGACTTGAATTTCACATACTTGGCTAAACCAGACTAACTTGGCTATGGCACAAGCCTACGAGAGGGCTTGTGTCAGCCAGACTAGCCTCCTCTACGAGTCCTGCGCCTTCTCTATAGAGGTGCTTGCTTTTGGCGGGCACCGCCTCTGTTCTGCCCTGTTACGAGACTAGTTAGTCTCGTGCCAGGCCTGAACAACGTCCAATATGATGGCCGGACTGACATAAAGTTTGGTACCGATAAACCAAGTTATTGCAGTCACCACTTCCCTAGCCCTCGTTTCAGACTCAGACTAAACCTACTGCTGGGAACAGGTCAGGTACCAAGGCATTCTGTACTCTAGTATTCCGGAGCTGTGGGTAGCGTTGGAAGCAGACCAGGGTAGCCTACATGAACATGCGTCGCGGTACGGTTAGTCTCATGTGGTGCCAGTACGCAAATAAAGTCGGGCATGTATTGCCCTTGCTTACCGGCTTCATCGCTAGCACCTTGTGAGATGAGAAAACTCTATCTGTCTTGGGCACGTGGTCAATCAAAAGGAATGGTGGGTTCTGTCCTCTCATGTGAATATTTATGAATATATGAATATTTAGCTGCGAAGCGGAGGTAGCGAGTAATCTGCTAATTTATATCTTCTCCAGTAACTTGGTCAAGTGCCCACATCAACGCAAAGTGCTTGCTTTTCGACTCGCGATCATCGTGGTTAGACCCCAAATCCCCTTCATTTCACCTTGTGTTTCTCCAAACTAGCAGGGGCGGACCAGAAACTAGTCACTATTGGCCATCCGTGAAGTCAAGGCATAGATGAAACATATATTTTCTTTTTTTTTTCTTTCTTTCAATTTGGTTTCCCTGTGGTGTTATACTCAAAAGGGCCGTTTTAGAAACAGGAGGATGCATGACTGCATGCATTAACTCACTCCACAGCTTCGGCACGTTAACTGTACCTGCAGCTTGCAAAAAGGGCACCGTGCAAAAAGGGGCCTAAGTTGCACCCGAACAATTGCGCTACACGAAAAGGCAACATAATCCTGGTGTTTTGTTGGAAATAACGATTCATATGGCGGTAGTTAATGCTCGTTCTCTGCTCGAGGGCAATATCACCCATGTCCACTTGAGCAGTGCTGAAGCGAGTCGCTCATCCATCATCAACTTGCACAGGCCATCCTCCCCTCCCCAGCAGTGTGTGCCTACTGGCTATTGGGACTAAAATACACGGTCGGTGCTGCCTCACTTCCCGCTACCTCCCTTTCCCTCTTCTTTTGCCTCTCACCGCCGTCTCTCCTTCATACCTGCGCCGCCTCAGTGACCTTGGGATACCTTGTGTGTCTTTGGCACTTCATCAGCAACATCCAGAGTTGCATTCGCGAGTTTTGTCGTTCTGGGTTTTCTTAACTGTCTTTCGCTCGTTACGTTTCTTCTTGTAGCCTATTCTCTCCCAGAGGGATTTTTAGTTCGCCATTGTTTTCTGCAGGGAGATTGCAAAGCAAAAAAGCTGCACTAATACCCATTGAAGTTATTTTCTTTCTATTCTTCATCATGTCGCTTTCACCCAATCCTTCCTTCATCCGTCCGAAAACTGGTGATAGGCCCGTAACTCGAGGAGAATCCAATGACAACAACCCTCTGCCTATCCCAAGTCGAACATCGTCTCTACACAGTCGGATAACGCAGCCAATCCCTGCGACACTCAATGTCAAAATGTCACAACGGACACCGAAAACGTTGACCCACGCATATATGGTATGTGGTGTTGGACGCGAACCCTCGCAGTGGGTGAAGGCGCCCCCCCCGCCGCAAGGCAAAATCACACATATGAAGGGCGCTGTCAATCAGTTTTGGTTACCGGAAATCCTTGGTAGCAGTCCAAGGATCGAGCAGGACAATGATATTGCGAGAGCGCTACATGCTGCCATGCGAGTAAGTGACTGAATCCTGATGAATGTGATTACTTTGATATTAATTGTTCAGGCATGCTTTCCCCATGATGTGGAGATTTGCACAGGAAGAACACAACCACATTGTGTTCACCATACATTTGTTTTGCAACAAGATTCATCACACACCCTCTATGGAATAGCACTGAGGGTATGGTCCAGGGCAGATGAAAAAAGGGCTGATACCATCAGAGACCTTCGAAAGCGAAGCGAAGCTGATTATCATGATATTCCCGATGAAACGTATTGGATCCCATATGCATTGAGCTTTCTTTCCCGATATCCATTATTCAATCTTTTGGGGGACTACTTGAGAGGAATGTGGATCCATTGGAACAAGGCAACTAACCTCTTCCATGCTGAGTAAGTAGAAATGTGCCCTGCAGGAAATGATACTTGCTCACATGAGGATAGGGAGGTTTCTCGTATCTTAAGCTTCCCGGCACCTCGTCTTAATGACCTTGTGCGAATCGACATGAAAGACTATGCTCTCTGTTACCAATTTCCTTCTTCTCCCACCGGCTTTCAAAACGTGAGTCCTCCAGATTTTTCATTTTAATTTTTTCACTTTCAGTTTCATTTTTTTTTATTTATTTTTTTTAATATTTTTTTTTAAATTTTGTTGTAGAAAAGGAAAACTAACAAAAGCGTAGTTTTCTATGTGGCCCCTTTTTTGTTGTCTTTCCATTCCCAACATCACTGGTGTTATCGAAGCTGCCCTATCGCCAACCCGTCAGATTATTTTCGTCAGTCATTATCCTGCTATGCTCACTGTGGCTGCAGAGACCATCAGATTTTGCACAAGGGTATATGAGTGGAGCGGTTTATATGTCCCGGTAGTTCATGCACGTCATGCACGTGATCTCGTGCAAGAACCGGGTCCCTACATTTTGGGTATCACCGCTGAATGTCGTAGCTTGTTTACTGCCCCAAGCGATGCTCTGGTTGTTGATTTGGACCGTAACTTTGTGCTCACTTCTAGCCCTCCCACTGCTTTGAAGCCCGGGCAGAGAAACAAGATGATTCAGCGATTGACCCAGGCATTGAATGGGGATGTACCACCCACCGGAGTTCCCCAGCATCTGAGATCTGCGTATGGTGGTGGAAAGCTCGTACCAGCCGGGCAGATTATAGTAATGCGCGGGGAAGTTGAGAGCGTGCAAGATCCAGAGTGGTGGGACCAAGACGCTGTCATGGCTGTAATGGATCACGTGTGCGAAAAAATGGTAACTTACCCCTCATTCAGTATAAAATGGTGCAAGCTCTAAGATGTCAAATAGGGTCGCAACACCGGAATCAAGGCCGTTTTTGGTGGTGCAGTGAAGAAGCCTCTCATGACGAAAGTCTCCCTGCGCCATCTTAATGAGATAGTTCGGGAGAGGAACCAATACTCCCGAGATGCCACGGAGGCATGGCAGGACTTCATCAATCTGAAGGGTCGTATGGACACGGAGCTCACAAAGGTCAATAAGCGCAACAATTTTCTTGTGGAGGAACTAGAAAGCTGGAAACAACAATTTGAGAAGTTCCAAGCCTTTGCTTCGCAACTCACGAAGGAGGCTCAGGAGCTCAAGGCAAAGATTGAGATTCATAAAAGAGAGAATCGTCGACTCACCGCTCTGATCGAGCAGCAAAAGGATGATAGTGCTCGCCTTACAATGCGTCTCTCTGGTACAGAAAAACAACGTGATGAAGCGTTGGAGGCGTTGGTGATGCAACAGGAGATGACAGAGGAACTTGAAAGGGAGAGGAAAAAGAACAAGAAGGAGATTACTGCGTTACAGGCGCATAATCAAAGCATTCTCAGGCAAAAGGAGGAAGCACAGCGGGTGGTTCTGCATCTCCGCAGCCTGATCGAGGGTCAGGCCCATCATATGGAGCATATTGTAAAATCCTTAGGGGACACACCCGAGATTTCTCAGTACATTGGCGAAGAGTACGATGATGACGAAGACGAACAGACAGTGACCACGGCCAAGCAAACACCTGTCCAATCTCGCGCACCTTCTCGCAGCACAAACCTTTCCCGTGCAAGTACTATTGAAGGGAAACCGATGGATGGAGAGGATGTGTCAGAGGACATGGAAAGTCGGTTTTTCAACAACAGCGCCCGATCTTCCCGACGATACTCCCAGATGAGCATTGCTGATGTTGCAGACCGCC
Source organism: Tirmania nivea (assembly GCA_015179035.1). NCBI lineage: Eukaryota > Fungi > Ascomycota > Pezizomycetes > Pezizales > Pezizaceae > Tirmania > Tirmania nivea. The sequence goes on along the minus strand of WHUY01000065.1, from coordinate 257,891 downwards.
ATCTTCGTGATAAGACTGATGCAATTGCACATATCATTCGTAATATTTCAGAGCAGTGTGCACGTGCTGTTGATAACCTTCAACTAGCGCGAAATGTTGCACATGAAGATGAAGTGGAACCAAAGAAAGCGACTGTCATCGAAGACACCGATGCCGAGACAGATGCACAAGATGAGGTGCTGCTAAGTCCTCGAGAAGGTGTTGTCTCCATTCCTCCAACTCCAGACCTCATCCATCGATCCTCTACGGCCCTCTCAATGATCTCCACTCGATCTCCAGACCGAAACTCTATGCAATATGGCGATCTTGACGTCCCAACCAGAATTGTCGAGGTTGATGACACAGATATCGCTTTGAGTGGCCATGGGCACGAGGATGATGGTATGTTACCTAGAAGTCAGAGTTCACGAAGCCCTACTGACAACGTTCCGGTGTAGGCCACGGAGACGAACTCACTGTCACTGGCAAAAACACAGAGGGCATTATCAATCGTGCAGGTGCTCGTGTCTCAGCATTTGGTGCTGCATAGTTATGATTAATTAATTTAAAGAAAACCTTGACTTGCAAAAGAGAGTCGAGGCGTGGTTGGCTTCATCATCATGTATAAACGGAGGAGATTTCTCGTTTTTGACTATCCTCTTATTCTTTCTCTTGTTATATTTTTCCCAGCTTATTTGATACCATGGAGCCTCTATTTTTTGCTCAAGTTTACGCATCCGTCCGCCGAGGTTGTTCATTTCAATTCTATTTCTTGAGACGATTTATGTCTTATTTTCTTATAATTATGTCTTCTGCTGGGTTATCCCTCTTTCTTTTCCTCTGTGCATTCCTGCGTTGGAGTATTATTGTTTTACGCCTTCACCCTTCACCTTCCAATTCCGCTGTATACTTCCTTTGTCCGCTTGTGCGGCCCTTTTCACCTCTTCTATACCGGCAATATCAGGACTGCCTGATATATTTGGCGGTCGGATGGGTATTTCAGTTTCTCCCTCAATGTTAGGCACACATTGTTTTAGAGTTCGCAATAAATGATGAAATGTCTGTGAAATACTCTAACTGACGTCAGTATATTGAGTGTTCGAGAATCCAATAATGTAATATGTAAGTGTTCAATCAGGTGTGGTTTGGGAAGATCCATATATGCCACCTTATATCCAGTAAATCTGTTCCTGTGGATGTATGATATCTATACTAGGTGTGCAGACTGTTGAACGTCGCTGGGGCTTGTCTGGCTTGCTATTGTTATTGTCGCCTTTGTTTTTCTTTGCCTCGGTCACTGTACATATGTATTTATACTCCGCTGTCTTGTCGGTAAGCCCTGTCGATTAGTCAGTCTATAGACAGCACGAGGCTGTTTATACCAAAACACGTCTACTTTGAAAAATCAAGTTTAACCACCACCATGAATTAACGTACTTATTTTCTCTAAAAAAAATTACTTGTCAAGTTTGAATTGCATTTCCACTTCACCTGAGAAATTCTGAAGTGGTTGACACCCCTGCCTATTTGTATGGGGCTTGGCGCTATGCCTACACTTTTTAGGTGTGCCAAGATACGCATGGAAGACCCCGCCTCTTGCGAGTTCCTTGTGCCAGACTTAGCACCCCCGTTACATTTTCAAATTCGACGCCTTTAAGAAGACGCGCTAGTTAAGCTAATTTCATTAAACCTTAAAGATAGGGTCAATTTACAGAAGAACTAGGTATGAGGTCACCATACATAAGTATTGTTGGAACTTTAATCTAGTGTAATAACAGATCTTGAACCTGGAATTAAAAAAAATATACATATGTATGTACTACCTTAGGTATTACCTATAGTATATATCCGAGAAGGTTAAGTGATTATAAATCACATCGTTTTCTCTTAGAAACCAATATTGTCTGAAAACTTATATCGCTAGGCTTGCTGACCTCTGAGCAAAAAAAAAGGGGGGAAGGAGCAGCTGGTTTACTGAGAAAAAAAATTTTTTTTACGCATCAAAGGTAAGAGGCAAAGCCTCTAGTTAAATTCCTCGAGAGAGGGGGCCTCACGCGCGCGAGACGCTAATTTGGGGGCCAAAGCCTCTTTCCTCAGATTTATCAATAGAGTACTTCGGAAGGAGCTTTTTTTTTTTTTCTTTCTTTTCAATACTCGCATATAACTTCTGCCATGGCAAGACTCTGGTGACTGACCCTGTGCTCCAGTCTCCCGAGCAAACTGCCTAACTAACTAACCCTCTCTATCTTTTTCTGCGTTTGTACAAAACTTCCGAGCACATAACAATTAACTAAGTAGCGACTTACGCAGCTGGTTGGGCTGAGACTATGCAGTCACGTGATGAGACACAGGCCAACATTACTGACTGAGATTTATTGCGATCGATAACTAGTCTGGTTGCATGACTCTAGACTACGATAACTATTAGTCTGCCGCACAAGCGCCCTCTCGTATGTTACGGAGGGGTCATGCAACCAGACTTCGTTTGGTTGCACATACGAGAGGTTGTGCAACCAGACTAACTACTCGTATGTGCAGCCAGATTAGATAAGAGGATTGAACTACTCTAGTCTCGTGCCCAGACCCTAGTAGAGTCGTCTAGCGGGCACCTACGAGCCGCCAGAACTACTCAGAGAAGGTTCTACTCAAGCTCTATTTTGTCGATGAGCGTACAATATACTATTGGTGTCTAGGCAAACCTGGCACCCAGTGATCACGTTTTGTCCTAGTGGTTACACTCTCCAGCATCGACCATATTCAATCCACATTTCAACGACGCAGCACGTCAAAGCAATCTATGCTATCTTGAGGCTGATCATGGGCACTATCATGGATAACCCACTACCACCTGTGATGAACTCTTCTAGCCATTATCATCAGTACCCAAGCAGAGTCCACATGCAACGTCGATGGGTGGAAAGCTACCATAACTGAGCATGGCTTTGGAGGTTATTTGGGCCGGGGTGCAGGAATGACGCCATGGGAAGTCAGGTTATCTATGTACGTATGTATATACGAGAGGGGTAGAATTGAATAGTCTCGTGCCGGATTGAAACCATGTAAAAGACCTAAAAGAGGGTAGTTCTCAGGTATCCGTATCCTTAAATGAACATCAGCACGTTTATACAATCTGGTTCAATTCATCTCACTCTTTTACGGCTCATCTACCGGCGTCGTAGCTCACCAACGCCGATCCCCAACTATGTCACCCCCCCAAGGCGTGTGCCATCAGTAAAAGCATCCTCGAGGACCAATCCCAGAACACGGCTATAGCTGTAGCAAATACATTCCCCCTACTATTCGACCCGGTGCGTAATACTCGATGCCCTACTATGGCGGGGTCGGCGGCCTGCCCTCCAGCCTATCCAGGAGAATTCTTCCGTGTCATCCCCCAGAGGATATAGATCCTAGGTGCAAATACACGTCGCTATGCAAGCCACATGGCAGCCCCCCCTTCCAAGTACCTACAGAGGCGAGAGAGTATGAATTTTCTCCGCAGGTTTGGATACAAGCATATTGCCAATGGGAATAGCAGGATTGTAATAAAAGCTTACCAGTCGCCTCATTATGGACAAGATTTTATGTATTTTTCATTCAAGAGTAATAGAAAGTCTTAAGTCTTAAGTAGTAGAGTACTGTAGACAAATAATTTACAGAGCTCTGTGCAGTTACATCACCAGGAATCACATTTACATATTGAGTTGTAGAACTAGGACATGTCGGGGAATAGTGAAAATGACATTAAATGGTATGTCAAGATGATACTACCAATTATGATTAACCAGATTCCCGTGATGCTGGGGTTGGAAGTAGAGTTGCTGATGTTTACTCAGACCTAAGGAGAACAACATTCTAGACTCCAGGCAAGTATTCTCGCGACGCTGGCTTCTGATCTCAGTGGCACACCCCTGCCCCTGTCGCGCGGTCTGCCCTCATTCGTCTGCGACCCCTTTTGGTTGTTGGGGTTATATGCAGGCGGTACGGACAAAATAGAGAAACACGGCCAAGGGCACTGGAATGGTAATGTCTGCATATGTTTATTCCATGATCAAGTCTAAGAGTGGCAGTGCTTGTTTATACGAATTTGACCTATTCTCGATGATAACGTGGTTATCCTTTTCATAGTAGGTAAAGCGAGATCAAGCATGTAAGTGAGGCACTATGAATATCATTTCGAGTTCCTTAACTTCGTCTTTTAGCGATTTGCATTCTCGGGTTGGGGACTTCAAACGGGGTCCCGTCCCGCAGGGTACTTGAGATTGACATGGAAACTGACACCGTTTGCTCCACTGTGGCCTGGTAGGTTCACCATACTCCATGATCTGTATTCACAAGCGCTGGCAGTCTCCAGAACTAGAGCAAACAAGGCAAAGTACAATATGAAACACAAATGCAGGGGCATCACCTAAATCTCGAAAATTCGAACTGTATTCGGCTTTGGAAAAAGTATGGAAAAACGGAAGAAGCACAGAAGGGATGAGGGTGGCACACTTTATATCTATTGAGCCGATTCTAGAGTGATCACAACCACTTATAGGTATCAATATCGAGATGTAGCTTAAAACTAACCGAACCCACTTGATAAGTCGCATGGCTAATGAATGCATCGACGGTATTTAGAAGCGTGCAGACGGAGCCGCTCGATTTCCATTTTTCGTCTTGCCATTGCAGACCACGAGCAGCTGTGCTGCTCGTGGTGCTTGCGTTGCCATCCGCCCCCATGTTATTCCCAAAGAGCGTAGAGTACCGGTAAGGTCTTTACTCGTCGTTTAAATGTTATGCATATAATTCCTCGGCAAAGCACCACCTCCTATTTCCCTCCCCTCTCCCAAACAGACCCTTTTCTTCTGCTGCACATCGCCTCACGCACTGTCAACCCTGTTAGATTCTTCGGACTGCGTCTTGCTGGTACCAATTTCAATCGCGGGGGGAGACTGAGGCGACTGCTGCAGCTACAAACGCTTGACTACATTCCCAGGGAGTATTAACCGCTGGGTTGAATTCCCCCAGCTAGTCGATCCCCACGATTTAATTTTATATACAACATCTGGATTTCTCTTTTACTTACCAGCCTCTCTCTCGCCCTTTCTCAAGAATCACTCTTTTGTTTTCTACGTTTCTTGTCGATTTGGAGCCTTGACGAAGTTGTTATTACCACACTCCTTTTCTCGTACTGCACCACAGCACTACGCTGAGCCAGCGTCACAATGGCTTCCCCACCAACCTCACCCATACCATCTCATACACCACCTCGGCCAATGAGCGCTATGATTAGGCCGGCGAGGAGTGCAAGCCGCCTGAGTATGAGCAGCAGGCCTGGCGGTAGTAGTCGGGCGTCTGATGAAGATTCCAAGACGGCGGTTAAAGTTGGTGGGTTTGCCTCTTACTGGCGGACCTATGTCGGAGCATAAGCTAACATAGAAAAAAGCTATACGCGTTCGCCCAGCACTGCAGCCAAATGATCCAGGTTACGACTTAATTCCGCAAAGATTCCAAAAGAGTGCCGTCCAAGTCATGAGCCCAACGAGCTTAGCAGTTGATAGTCCACAGGGCAAGAAGATTTTCGTCTTCGATAGAGTGTTTTCGGAAAAAGTTGAACAGGATGGGGTCTGGGAGTATCTGCAAGAGAGTGTACCGGCATTTGTTCAGGGTTATAACGTTTCCTTATTAGCATATGGTCAATCTGGAGCTGGGAAGTCGTACACCATGGGCACAGCAAGTCCGGGAGATTCATCATCCCATGGTATGTTTAGGATACTTTGTGCTGCCATGAGAATGTCCTTTTACTCACACTTGCAGGCATTATTCCACGCGCTGCGCATGCACTGTTCGAACACCTAGGAGCTTTACCATCTGGTGCCCGAGGAGGTTCAGGCCTACGAGCGCCTGCTCGGTATTCCCTAATTGGCACCCCCAAGCCGGGTGCCAATAAGACTTGGTCAATCAAAGCCACATACGTCGAAGTGAGTAATATGTGGAATGGAATTATAAGAAATACCCACTGACAGAAACAGATATATAATGAATCTCTACGGGATCTGTTGATAAACGAAACCAACATGCATGATCGACCGCAAGTAAACATACGAGAGGATAGAAGCGGCCGAATTCTCTTGACAGGCCTTCATGAGCTTGAGATCAACTCTTATGAAGATTTGATGGATGCTTTGACTTTTGGCTCTTCGATTCGTCAAACAGATGCGACGGCAATTAACGCCAAGTCATCTCGGTCACATGCTGTATTCAGTTTGAACCTCGTACAGAAAAAGCCGAGGCCGCAAACGGACAAGGAGAAGCGTAATTCCCTTCCCCTCGACATGATGGCACAAGGGTCTGAGGCTGGATACATTACTGTTGACAGTAAACTGCATTTTGTTGACTTGGCTGGCAGTGAGAGGTTGAAGGTGAGACCATGATTTTATTCAAGATTGGGGGTCAGGGGATAACATTATGGCTAGAACACAATGGCACAAGGGGAGCGTGCAAAGGAGGGTATTTCAATCAACGCAGGCCTTGCGAGTCTAGGGAAAGTGATTTCTCAATTATCGTCCAGGCATCCGGGGTCACACGTGTCTTACCGTGACTCTAAACTTACGCGGTTACTCCAAGATTCCCTGGGGGGAAATGCTATAACATATATGGTTGCGTGTGTTACTCCTGCAGAGTTTCATCTCAGCGAAACCTTGAATACAGTTCAGGTACAGGGCTGATTTTCTTTTTGTATACATGGATATCTGGTTCTAACATTGCATAGTATGCACAACGGGCGCGGGCCATCCAAAGCAAGCCAAGAATTCAACAGGTATCTGAAGAAGGGGATACTAAAGCATTGATTGAACGGCTTCGTGCAGAAATAGCCTTTTTGAGAGAGCAGCTCCGAAACTCTAACACATCTGATAGTGGAGAGCGTGTAAGGAAGGTTGCCACGGACAGGCCAGAACGCACTCACGAAAGAGAGATGGAGTTACAAAACCAGCTTCTAGACCTTCAAGAACATTACTCGGCTCTCAGCCAGCGTCATACAAGGCTTATCTCTGAGTTGACGAGAGAGCATGAGGTTGAGAACTCGGCTATGGTTACGGAGCATGCTGACAGTGCAGAAAGACTAAAGAGATCCAACCTCTTTGCACACCAGGTTGAACAGGTTGTTTTAGAGTACGAGAAAACGATTCAAAGTCTTGAGAGCTCACTATCAAATACCCGTTCATCATTATCTTCAACCGAAAGCTCTCTCCTCGAAAAGGAAACGAAGCTGGCATACATCGAAACTGTAAACCAACAGCTGCAGTCCCGTGTACAGAAGATGATGGACAGGGAATCCGCTACCGAGATCTATCTTCAGGATCTCGAAGCAAAACTATCTGGACATACTTCTGGAGAGGAGAAGAATGCTGTTGTTGTCGCTGAGCTTCGAAAGGAGATTGCTAGGATGCGGGAGAATGAGGCAGGGCAGGAAGATTATATATCAACGCTCGAGGATAAGCTTGCGGAAGCAGATCAAAATCTTGAGCTCATGGCGAAAGAGATCACCCAACTAGAACATGTTGTTGAGCGGCAGAGGTGCCTTAGCAAGGTGGAGAGCATGTTAGCGGTATATGGGTCCCCCAGTGGTGAAACGAAGATTACCAATGGTATAACCAAAAGTGGTGGCGAGGAATCGGAAGTCTCGGCTCATTCAGAGACAGTCAATGGTCACTCACACAGTGGGAGCGTCAGGACAAATGGCTACCATGAAACTATCGAGGAGGAAGAGTCTACGCCAGGGGAGGAAAACACAAATGTCCTCCCCACAGCTCGGGAACGCCGAGCTTCGAAAGCTCGTGAGCTTCCCGAAGTCTCTATCAATAGTGCCAATGGTGGCGGACTCGTGACAGGACCACAAACTTGCCCTCCCCAGAGTCCGGCGCAGACAGAGTTTGTTCACGATAAGCTAGAAAATGTTCAACAGGAGCTTTTTGAGCTGAAGGTTGAGCATGAATCGACGATAAATGAGCTTGACCAAGTGTCTGCGAATTACGAGGCTGCCCTTCTTGAGTTAACTCGTCTCCGTGATACGGTAGACGAACTCCAGCGTGGGAAGCAGCTTGACACCCCTAGGACTTCATCGCCTCCCCCGTCTCCCTCGCCAATGAGACCTGTCTCTTTTCTCGCAGGCACGAGAGTAAGCGAGCTCAAAGATCTCGATGCCTCTTCGTCGCGATCTCTCTCCTCAGAACTGTCTTTGGCAGTGGATTCACCCATCATTGAAGAGCCTGATGAAGCCGAGTCCGGGGCTCTCCGACAGGAGCTTGAAACACTACGCACACTTCATCAAGAGAAAGAGGAAACTCTGTCTGCTCAAATCGAGAGCATTAGGAAGGAGCACATAGAGAAACAGGAACAAATCGCTACCCTTCAAAGAGAGCGGGAGCGCATCCAGGCGGAGCATAAGGATGCTCTGGCCCTGGTTGAAGAACTTAAGCGAGATGTTGCTGAAGCACGCACGCAATCAGTAGCTTCATCCAGCATCGCCAGCCATCTTATACGTCGGAAGTCCAGTCAAAGCCTGATGATGCTTGACAGGGCTCAGCGATCATTTAACAGTCTACGAAAGATCGCTGAGCCTTACCTGGAGACCCATCCCGAGTCACTTGAGCATTTTGATTCTAACATAGATGAGGCTATGCACGAACTCCACATGCGTTCTGAGCGTATCCAAGAGCTGGAGAACGAAATCACAGCCCTGAGGAGAGACCTTGACAATAAGAGCACGATGATTTCTGGACTGACAAGGGAACGATCTAGCAAATCGTCCTCCCCAATGGATATCTCAGTACTTGCAGTTATGGAGCGTAGAATTGACGAGGCTGAGCTTGAGGCTCAATTCCTGCGTCGTCAAGTAGCTGAACGTGAGGAGGAGCACAACAGGGAGGTTCAGAGCCTCCGCGACCAACTTCTTGCCAGTGTCAACGAAGCTAAGACTTTGGTGACTTCACTGTTGGAAGCGCAGAAGAAGCTCTCTGAGACTACTTCACTCAGTGAACAACAGACTCATAAGGTCATGTTACTACAACAAGAGATGGAGACGTCGGCCGAGAGACACAATACCACCATCGAGACTTTGAAGGAGAATGTCACTTCCTTGAAAGGCAACGAAAAGAGTCTCCTTGATATGATTGCTGAATTGGAGGCTGCTATGAGGAAACTAGAAAAGTCTCGCCTCGAAGCAGCGAGCAATGCGTCGGCAGAACTGGAGCGCACTGTGAAGGAATTCGAAAGCGAGCGAGCCAAGCAGCAAGAAGTGGTGGATGGTCTTCAACAGGCTATTGACGAACATAAGTCGACAATTGAAGAGCACAGAGTGACAATTGATGGCTATCTTCGCCGGATTGCTGAACTTGAAGAAGCTTCAGTCACAACTCAAGCGCAGCTTGAAGGAAAGCTAGCAGAAGTTCAAGAAAGTTCAAGGACTGAGGTTAGCAAGCATAGGGAGACAATCTCACAGATTTCGAATGAAGTCTCGGAGAAACTCAAGCTCATTGAAGATTACGAAACACGTCTCTCTGGTCTGCAAACTGCATTGGATGGTGTACTTTCTCAAGTCTCTCATCTCAAAGAGAGTGAAGCTACTGCCCAAGCTGCACTTCAAGAGAGCGAAGCCCGAGTAGCTGGACTCATGGCTACTGCTGAAGCCAAAGCTGCAGCAGAGGAGACCTTAAAGATTCAACATGAAGCTGAACTCGCTGCAACAAAGGAGAGCTATGAGCAGAGGCTGAAGACAACCCGCACTATTCTTGAAGAGAACAATAAGACAGTCGATTCGCAAAATAGATGCCTTGAAATCCTCGAAAAGTCTCTTCGTGAAGCGCAGGATACTATCGATGCCCTCGAGAAGAACAGGGACATGGTTGCTGAAGCGCAAGAGGATAGGGCCGAGTCCTGCGAGGTAATGGCTAATGAGCTCACTCAGACGAAGAAGCAGATCGCTGCTCAAATCGATACCATTAAAGAGCTCCAAAACCATCATGCCGATACTCAGGAACAACTTGAGAAACTTTCCAAGAAAGAAACTAAACATGCACGTGTCATTGAAGACTTGGAGCAACAGCTTGCTTTCACGTTCGATCAGAATCAAGACACGGCCACAAAGCTTGTGTCTGTCACTGCCGAATTGGAACAGGTGCAGGCAGAACGCAAGGCGCTTATCGAAGAGGCAGCTAAGAGAGGCAATGACATTAAGGTGGCCACTGACGAACTTAACCTTGAAATCGCATCTTTGAAGGTATTCAAATGGGTAGCCGAACAATTATATACTGAATTGCACTGACTGACATTGGCGTAGGTTCAACTTGCTGAAGCCCATGCCGAGCTAGCTAGTACTAAAGCGACCTTCCGCGCAGAGCGTTCTAACTCGATGTCGAAGGATCTTCGAAAGAGCACTTCCGCAACATCTCTCCCATCTCCACCACCTGCAATTCCACTTCCACCACTCCCAACAAATGGTTCGGCTCCTTCGGGCTCACCACCTCCGGCTGCGCCAACATCGCCAAACATGTCTCGCCGTCCAAGCAAAGACTATGTCGCAGCACATATTGAGGATCAAGACGTTCGAATCAAGACTCTGGAAAAGCAGCTCTTGGCTGAGAAGGCTTTAACCCAGACCTTGGAAGAAGCTCTTACCGATTGTGAGAAGACTATGAAGAGGCTGACTGCAGACCGCGAGAGCCTCCAGCTTAAGGCGCAGCAGGTTCAAGACGAACTTGAACGTACGAAGAACGAAACCCAAAATAGCCGATACTCAATGCAGGCAGTTGAAGATGAACGTATAGCTCGCATCAAGGCAGAGCAAGCTAGGGAGAAATTGGAGCAAAGAATGGAACAGCTCAACCGGAAGAACAAGAGGTCTTTTGCGTGCTTCTAGAGGGAAACGTAACTAACAGTTTTTGCTTTTTGATGTGATCTTATTGCGGTTTTCAAGTTCTATTGTTTCTTCCTATCTTATTTCACCCTCAGCCTTCCCATTGTATTATTATTCTCATCGTTTGGAATACAGCTGAGCTGGTCTGCTCAATATTTATTGCTTGTCTTCGTTATTCTTCCACGAATTATGTTTATACCATTTTATTTCTTTTAAGTACTATGCAAAGGGTCATGGTGTGAGGTGTCGTGTGGATGTCTTCGATTTATGTTTCCTTTACAAGATAGTGTAAGGTTTAACCTCTAGTTGCTTTTTCTCATGGTTCATGTTGATGTCCTTAAATTACTGACAAACTCCATCGACCAGTTGGATGCACGCACCAGTTGCATACATCTAGCTATGCGACAACATGTACCCTACTTCTGTGTATAGATAGTCTGATTCTGTTTGCTGTTTACTTCTTCCTTTTGGATGCCATGATGTCATGTACGGCTTCTTCATTCTAGTTTTCCGGGTTGGGTTAGTGAGTTGGTTGTTGGTTCTTGTTTTGCTGGGAAAATATGGCAGTTTACCTAAAGGGGATTGAATTAAGCAGCGAGAATTTTGGGAAGTAGTGTAGGAATATGAGTTTATGGTGTCGCTTGCGGGTGAAGTGGTGTGGGGTTTTGTGCAGGTTTCCATTTTTATGTTTTTTTTTCTTTTCCCCTTCACCATTTTATTTCATGATTTATTTCCTTTTCCTATTTTTCCTTGTGTATCCTCCTCTTGTGCATTTTCTTTGCTACTTAAGTATGTATGCTTATCACGAGCTATATATGGAGATGATTTCAAAGTGACCGTGGCCGGTAACAACGAACTACTTATGCCGTTACCCTGAGTCACCACGTGCCAAATGTTTGCCAAGACACCTAACATTATAACGAAACTTTATTCTCCGTATCTCCTCAATCCCAGGCTCGACATCAGATTAGAAAACACAAGTTATTATGTCAGTACGAAGAAACGAAGGCGACAACAGCGGCGAGGCAGCCGAAAAATCTTTCTTTGAGCGTTCGTGTGAATTTTCATTGTTATCATAATGTGTGGGAATGGCTTTTTGACTATTGGATGATATTGAGTAGGCGCGCCGGGGCCTACATTTTCTGTTACTGCATGGATGATCTTTTAGATTTATTCTTGAAAGGCGTTCTTCTTGCTGAAGTATCTGGAGAAATACACCTAAGCCCGCTATTGATATTCTTTGCAGTTGGATTGCTTGCCTCGTACCCATATACCCACTCAATCTTTCCTTCGTACTATTTTCTATGCCTACTCAGGCCAGCAGCACCTATACTCCAAGCTATACCTCCACATATCTAACATAGCACATTATCGTCATAGTCGAGCGCGCCCGCCTAGTCACAGAAATCTCCCTCTCCCTCGACCACGTCCTCATGAACCTCAACCTTCTCAACCGCTCTCTTGAGGGTATTGTCTCTGTGCGTGTACCCCGAGCCCCCAATTCCTCTCATACTTACAATCCCATAGGTCGGAAAAGAGTTTGAGTCTGTAGAGACGCTCTGGTCGCAATTCGAGGGGGTTATGGGGAGTGGTGCCGGGGGTGGGGTGGGGAGTGCTGAGGCGGTGGGTGGGAATGGGAGTGGTAAGGAGCCAGCAAGGGATGAGGCTATGAGTGAGGCGGGCGAGGGGAGGGTATAGATGGGAGGCGGGTATAGGGTCAGAAGGTAGTGAGTTTTAATATCATGGTGTTTTATGAGTTTAAGGCGTGGATCTCTGGGTCAGGTGACTAAAACCTGGAATTTGTGGAGGACAAAGTGAAGTGTCATGATCGTGAATTTGGTGCTTCAATGAGGATCCACATTTTTTAGTTCTTTATTCATCTCGGTGAGAGGAGAGTCATCAGATAAATTTTTGCTTTGAGTAAAATATATTTTATTTGGGCTGATTATCCCTTTTAGTCTAACCCACTTAAATAATAAAATTCCCCAAAACCATTTATTTGGAAGAAGAAAAAAAAAAAAAAACCTCAATTCAAAAAAGACTCCAGACAGAACTTTTTACTGCAATGGAGTATAAGTGAAGGTGTCATTACACCGATGCAACGCCCGCTTGCTTTGGTATATGTTAAATTATAGATGGCTCGAATGGCGCTTACTGGAACTCGATAGTTCCTGGTGGCTTCTGGGTAACATCGTACAAGACCCTGCACACGCCCCTAACCTCATTTACAATCCTGGTGCTCACTCTCCTCAAAAATTTGCCATCGAAGTCAAACCAATCTGCGGTCATGAAGTCGGTTGTCTTCACCGCCCTCAAGGCAATAATCTGGTCGTATACCCTCAGGTCTCCCATAACACCAACGGCCTTACACGGTAACAACGCCGCATATGCTTGGCTAATCTGGCGGTAAAGACCTGCTGCCTTGATCTCCTCAATAAAGATGTGGTCGGCCTGGCGGGCGATCGCAACTTGCTCTGGGGTGACCTCACCGAGGATACGGATGGCGATACCAGGACCAGGGAAGGGATGACGCCAGACAAGGTCCTCTGGAATTCCTAGGCTGGTCCCAAGGACACGAACCTCATCCTTGAAGAGCTCACGGAGAGGCTCAATGAGCTTAAGCTTCATGTCTTCAAGGAGGCCACCAACATTGTGGTGGGTCTTAATGGTAGCGCTAGGGCCCTTGAAGGAGATAGACTCGATGACATCAGGGTATAAAGTTCCCTGAAGGAGAAAATCCATCTCAACGCCAGTCTCCTTCACTAGCTTCTCAGCCTCAGCCTCGAAGATCTCGATGAAGGTATTGCCGATGATCTTGCGCTTCTTCTCTGGGTCTTCCACGCCCCTGAGACGGGACAAAAACTGCTCGGAGGCATCCACAACCTTCAAGTTGATCCCCAAGCCCTCTGTGAGGGTCTTGTGGACAATCTGGCACTCGTTCAGCCTCATGACACCGTTGTCAACAAGTAAGGCGTGGAACCTGACACCTATGGCTTCATGCATCAACTTAGCAGCAACGGTGGAGTCTACACCACCACTGACAGCTCCGATGACCTGACCGGTAGGACCTACGAGTTTCCTAATCCTCTCAATCTCGGTATCAACGAACTTGGTCATGGTCCATTCCTGTTTACATTGGCAGAGCTTGACGGCGAAATTCTCCAATAGCTTCTTACCCATGGGGGTGTGGGTAACTTCAGGGTGAAATTGAATACCGAAGAGCTTCTTCTGAGTGTGGGCGATACCGGCGAAAGGGGCATTGGAGGTCTCGGCGATGGTTATAAAGTTGTCTGGAAGGCGTCCGAGTTTGTCCCCGTGAGACATCCATACCTGAAGAGTTTATCAGCTTTCTGATGCCGAACGGAGCGAGGTTACAGGGGAGCACACCTCCATCTCCTCTCCCAAACCATCGAACAGAGTATCAACATGAGGTGCAGTGTTGGCGTGCTTGGTGATTTTCAACACCGCATGCCCATACTCCTTTTTATCACCTGCTGAGACATCCTTTCCGTAGTTCCATGCAATCTCCTGTAGGCCGTAGCAGACACCCATTACCGGAACCTAGCGCCTGTTTTAGCTCTGGGCATGCAAAGTGATTGAGCGTCCTCTGGCTAACCTCGAGATCAAAGACCGTACGATCGACATGTGGGGCGTCTGGTGCATACACGGAGTAGGGGCTTCCAGACAAGATAACGCCCTTTGGCTTGTATGGAAGGTCTGCAAGCTTCTGGGTGCATGGGAGCATCTCCGCGAAGATGTTAAGCTCACGGAGACGACGAGTAATCAAATGACTGTACTGGGATCTATTTCAAACCATTATTAATAGTACTTTTCATACCGTGGCCGAGGCCGTGACGAACCCGAAGTCAAGAATCTTCAATCATAGGATACAGATCAGTAGGTGTTGAATGCAGAAATTGCCTTCAGAACGCCCTTACCAGTACAGTGTCGAACAATTGAGTAACCTATTCGATGAATCAGCCAAGTTTGTTAAAACATGATCATCAGGATTGCGTACCGCCTCTGGCCCTGTACCGACAGTCTCCACATTCTGTGTCATCTTCGAAATAGGTACTTCGACCGAAGCTGAATTTATCGGCTCGAAAATTGCGACTCAGATCAGAGGAGCTGCTGAGGAAGAGAGATATGAGTGGATTGGAGCAAATCGAAGAGGTTTCCCCAGATACTGCCCAAGAGAAAAAAGAGAAGAGAAGCGAGTCGATTGGCGGGGCATGTTTTTGGGGTGAACTTTTATCAGTAGCGCAGTTTGAAAGAGTCGGCTGCTTTATACCTGTCCTGTTTATTAACACATTTTCGCTCAAGACTAGTCATCAAGGAGTTTAGTAGGTTTTTATTTTAATGAGGCTGCCTGTTAAACATACGTGCATATATGCGCTGCACCTTTCCAGCCTACACCTAGCCTGCCACTGGTGAGTCGCCCGATACCGTCTCAACAAAGCTTAGCCGTATGGCAAAAGCTACTATATATGAACACATGAAGCCATGATCACATGCGTGCTCATGATGAATAGTAGTGAACTCAGGTATATATAGTCGCTGTATTTCCTTGTCTGAGCCTCACTGATTGCTACACACATCAGATCAATACATACAAGTCTCTATCTTCTCTCTCTCCTTCAGTGAAATCTCCTTAGCTGGACCTATCTGATTCGCGATGCCACGATCTATGTATGTTTGTTGTGATAAGGTAACCGAATCTGGTTGCCTTTCAATTTGGATGCCTAGCAACCAATCCAGAGGCCCAATCACTCAAGTGGCTTGACCAAATATGGTGACATCGTCAACATAAATAACGATAACTAGTTGGTGGCTGTAGTGTACCAAGCCGCAAGGATCAAAATTGGTAGGATCATAGCCAAGTGGTTTGGGGAAGGCAGTCAATCTTCCATGCCACTGTCTCGGAGACTGCTTCAATCCGTATATCGATCTTTTAAGGCGTACATATGAACCAGCTCAATCCATATATCGATCTTTTCAGGCGTGCATATGATCTGATCTGGAGATAGAGCCATATAGACCTCCTTTTTTCAAGTGTCCGTGCAGGAATGCGCCCTTGAAATCCAGATGAACAGGTTGCGGCCAGCGAAGGCGGATTGAGAGCGATATGGGCAATCGAAGGGAGTCATAGCGAACAACAGGAGAGAAAATCTCGTCGAAATCTGTTCCTGGCTGCTGAGAGTATCCTTGTGCGACCAGCCTGGCTTTGTAGCGACTGATATTTCCTGCTGCATCCCTTTTGATCTTATAAACCCACTTGCAGCCGATGATGTTGTGATTAGAAGGAGTTGGCACAACATCCCAAATGGTTTGATCTGTCAGGGACTTCAGTTCAGCTTGCATTGCTTCGAACCATTTAGGGACATCTGGACATGAAGTTGCCTCTTTCTATGTCTTTGGTTCGTTGATGTCGGCGGCAAGCAGAGCAAACTCATGTTGAGGTATGAATTGATGTGAGCTGTATGTCAAGGTCATGCGAAAGTTCGACTATAGCAGCTGTTTTGTGCGCGTGGATGCAGGTCATACCTAGTTAGGCAAGGTAATAGGGTAGGTTTAGCTCTCTTATTGCAACAATACGTTTGTTTTTTGTTTTTGAACTGGATTCAATATATGGAGGAACTCTTGGCCCTGGGAGGCCGGTGCCCGCCAGACTAGTCATCAAGGAGGCCAGCAAAACAACTGACTATTGATTAGGTGCCCCGTGCGATTGAGTATGCTCCCAATTCTATAAGCCATTAGCCATTTTTTTCATCTCCCAGAACATCAGCTGTATAGACAATTGACCTCCTATCAAATAATGTCCCGCTCTAGAACCGTGGCGAAGAAAGATAACAAGGCGAGACTACCAATTACACTATGAGACTAGTGGGATTCCTCAGTGGGCAACAGTATTTTGTATTAGCGTCTTGTTCCTCGGGTCCTCTGTCAGTTGCAGTGTCTGCAAGGCAGTTAGTACATCTCAAGGCTGCAATGCTTCCACCAAGTAGGCAAGGAACTTCAGTAGTGGTAAGGAAAAGAATCTAGAGGGAGTGTTAGGGCCGGTTGAATACCAGTATACACCTGTATTGCAGATAGGAAGCAGCAGGGGACTAATGCATGGCACATGAGAGACAGCATTTAGGTGTGGGAAGCCAGTCAAAGAGAAAAAAAAAAAAAGTACTGTGCTTTCCGGCTCATCTTATGAGAACCTGAAATAGAGCTGAGCATCCTCATCGGGGTTGTCTGACTCTCCTCCGTTCGGCCTGTGAGTGAGTCATTTCCTCGGCCCAGACCCGATAACGATATCCCCCACCTCCGGAAGCCCCCACTCAACTCCGCGATATCGAGATTGCTCAATTGTCCTACGACCTCCCAATCCATAAAGCTTCTTGCTTCAGGAGTTTGAGGGGACCAGTTGACTGTCCCGTGTTACATCAAGCAGTTGATGGAACAGCAGTGACAGCCCCGTTTCACTGGCGACACTTCTTAGTTAGGGCAGGAAGATCCAGCTTGCCTTCTCGCCAGTTTACCAGCATGGCTGCTCCGTCCGCAACAGCTGAAGGGACCGTGGGAGAGGTCCCAGAAGCCAGTGCGCCAGCCGGTCGGAATCCCCGTCAGGGTCCCGATGGTGGTGAGAGTCTGATCGGACATGCCTTAACTGCGGTATCTGTAAGCATCCACACTAAACTTAATCTAACTAGACCACCTCAATTTTGTCATTTTGAAGAAATCACAACTATATCCGTGATAAAATCACATTTACTGATGAACGATCATCCACAGGGGAGAGATGTCCAAGCGTTTGGGCGAACGGTCACAGCGACAGCTGCAACCCTTATTCAACCCTTTGGTGACTCTATCAGCGCAACCTCAAATCACTACCAGAATGCAATGACAGACATATCCAAAGAGCTTCGGAAGCCCTCTATACAAAATCGGATGCTGAGTTTTGCACAGCGGACGCCTACGGAGCTTGTCCGCTCCAAGCTATCTACTACGGAGATTCAGCACAGGGCGCTCACATTTCTCCCCGAGGACCTGCTACGGGCGATCCCAGATCAGGAATCACAATACTCACTCTTCCAGGGCTTTCAAGCTACCCTTCCCGATCCAAAGAAGAGTCGAAAAGCATTGAAGAAAGATGGCCAGAAACAAATTACAGACTCAGATGTCGATTCCAATGTATTAACGATGGAGAAACTTACTAAGGAGCGGGAGGATCTTGCACACCAGTTGGAGATGTTTTCTATTCGAAAGAATATGGCATCATCAGAGATCAGGGAGATCGATATCAAGATTGCTAATCTCAATGCTATGCGACATATTGTGTTGGAGAGGTTAGCAAAGTTGGAGCAAGAAGAGGCTCAGCTCGAACATGCGAGTAGGTGTTGGGCCACAACTGTTATATACTAAATCAGTGCTGATTCTTTTTCCCCAGTATTGGAGGTTGAAAATAGGATTGAAGATATCCAAGAGGATATGGACTCCGTCCATTTGGAAGAAGGGGACTCGGATACACCTAGCTCTGATACCAATAATGGATCGTTCATGTCCGAGAGTGTCTACGGCAAGCTTTCAAATTCTTCGCTTAAAGCGCCCAAAAAACACCGCTCTAAAAGTAAGAGCAACACCAACGCCAAAAGCCCTAAATCTCCAAGTCTGACCAGTCCTGCAGGAAGGATATCTATGCCAATTTTACATGAGCACTTTGAACCAGGAACAAGGATCTCTGAATATCAGACCCACACTGACGGCATCACATCCCTCGATTTTGATGTACCCTTTGGGACTATGGTTACCGCAGCTTTGGACGATACAGTCAGAGTATGGGATCTGTCTAGTGGGCGTTGTTTGGGAATGCTTGAGGGCCATCGTGGTAGGTGTATACCCATCGACATAACTTGCATCACTATATTAATAATTTCTTAGCTTCGGTAAGATGCCTGCAAGTAGAAGATAATCTTGTGGCTACTGGGTCCATGGACGCCTCCATCCGTCTATGGGACCTTAGTCGTGCTGAGACATATAGTGGAACCGGTAATCATATCAACAAGAAGAAGAAATACAATGGAGAGGATGCGGATGATGAGGAAACTGATGATGGGCGGCCACCATCCACCATCTCTACCGGCGTCTCCTCAGTTGCTGATCATGCTGGCCTAACGGAATGTGCTGTATATTGCCTAGACTCTCATGTAGACGAAGTCACAGCAATTTACTTCCAAGGGGACACTCTGGTTTCTGGATCTGCTGACAAGACTCTCCGCCAGTGGGATTTGGAGAAGGGACGTTGTGTTCAGACATTGGACGTTCTTTGGGCAGCGGCCCAGAGCTCAATTGCACCAGGTGCCGATGATTCAAAGTGGAGGTCAACAGGAAGGTCGGCAGACATAAAAGCGGATTTCGTCGGAGCGTTGCAATGTTTTGATGCTGCATTGGCTTGTGGTACTGCAGATGGGTTGGTCAGGCTATGGGATTGTATGGATTTCCTCTTCATAGTCTGTATGCTATGTTTTGTGCTGACGTACGGCATGGTTAGTGCGAAGTGGGCAGGTGCACCGGTCGTTGGTAGGGCACACTGGGCCAGTCACGTGCTTGCAGTTTGACAATGTCCACCTTGTAACAGGAAGCTTGGACAGGAGCATTCGAGTAAGACAACCAGATTAGCTGAGTGTTGTTACTGTGCACTAATAGGCAAAATGTAGATTTGGGATCTCCGAACCGGATCCATTTTTGACGCTTACGGCTACGACAACCCCATCACCAGCATGCAGTTCGACGCTCGAAGAATCGTTTCTGCTGCCCAAGAGCCCGTAGTCAAGGTGTACGATAAGGCTGATGGACGCCACTGGGACTGTGGAAACAAGGAGCCACTGGAGGACGGAAAAGAAAGGAGCATAGTAGACAGGGTAAGGATGAAGGATGGATACCTTGTTGAGGGTAGAAGAGATGGTGTTGTGGGTGTCTGGGCCTGTTAAGTGGTCAAGGGGCCGCGGATGCATGTGAATGTAGGATAGGCTGGCGTTGAAAAAACATTGGGCATATAAGGGTAACTACTATCTGTATTCAGTGGCTACTGAATGTTTGGAATGGCATAA
Source organism: Tirmania nivea (assembly GCA_015179035.1). Taxonomy (NCBI): domain Eukaryota; kingdom Fungi; phylum Ascomycota; class Pezizomycetes; order Pezizales; family Pezizaceae; genus Tirmania; species Tirmania nivea. The sequence goes on along the minus strand of WHUY01000065.1, from coordinate 237,920 downwards.
GATGGAAAGAAAGGTAGAGAGGTTTCTCGATCTATATATGTGTGCTGATTTTCTTCTTTCCTTTTCATGGTTACAATTATTGAGCGTGGAAATATTACTTGGGGCTTTGGCGTTTGGGTATTTACCTTGCGGTGGGTGATTGAATTATAACACACTTTTCTCATATCAACGTTAGAGCCATTCCAAATTGGAATATATGATCACGAATGATAAGAAACCGGCCAGTAAACAATATGTACAAGTCATGGCATGTACTGGAGCAATTCAGCCCCAAGAAAACAAAATGACTTTTGGTTCCTTTTGCTCTGTGATTTACTTGTCAATCGTTTGTCTGGTTAGACGCTTCGTCGTTTTCATATTCCGTCCTTCAATCCACACGAACAGGATTGCCCCACCACACTGCAGCTTCATCTAGAAAGGCTTAAAAGTATTCTCCAGCTCTTTCACCACATGTCCCAATTTATCCTTCTTAAATAATATCATGTGACCCTACCATTACCTCATGTCAGCTTCTCGCACACTAACCTGCGGTACAACTAACCTGCGGCACAATTCCCAAATCTGAAAACGCCCTCTTCGAATCCGCACTCCTTGCTTCTGGCACTTTGGTATATTTAAAATCCGTATATGCAATGGCTTCCTCATGCAACACCTCATCTTCAGGATGGAAGAAAAAAACCTCCTTCCCAATCTCCTTCTCCGCCTTTCTAATCCTGGCATCTTTCTTCCTTGGGACCTCTCTCATCCGTGATTTGAATTTTTTTGCCTTACGTTTGATTTCCTCTTCCTCCTCAGCGTCGTCCTCAGCGTCAAGTTGGCTAGCGACTTCAGTGTAGGTCTTGCTGAGAACCAAATATGCTTCGAATTCGTATGGCTCTTTCTCATCTAATGCCCATTGAACCTCCTCCTGAAGCATCTTGTACATTGGGGGAACAACCTCCACGGGCATGTTCACCATTCGCTCCGTTAGAATTAACCCCAACCCACCCTGCTCCGCCCCATCTTCCTTTTCTAGAATCCGGGTGAGCTGCTCATGTAGCTTCTCATTGACCTTACTTTTCTCCAGTATATACTTGACCAAGGTCTCCATGGCGGGATTTGTTTTCCGGTGTAAATTGACATTGAGGACTGTAAGGAACGCATAAGGATCTGATTCGTTCGTGTCGACTTTAATTGTTGTGCCGACGAGAGGCTGGGAGAGCACAAGGTCTGCCAGCGCAGAGGTATCGAAGAGGGTAGAGTCAATATCGAGAAGCTGTCGGATGAGGATTTTTAACCCGTGGAAGTCATGCGCAGGCTGTGGGTCGAACATTTCAAAGTCGACGGGGAACTCATCAAAGTCGTCGGAATCAGAGTCGGAGCCGGCAGACTTGGTGCCTTTCATGTCCACATCGCCTTCAACGTCGTTGGCGGCCTCCACAGGGGCTTTCTCGTGTTTCCGCTTCGGCATTGTCTTGAGTTTGAGTTTGTGGGAGGAGGTTCTGGAGATTTTGGAAATTCACATTTTTTTTTTCTAAATCCCACTTAAGCTTTTATGAGACATATGCCAAGACTTAAGCCGCTAGCATGCTGCCTAATTAGGATGTTTGTTTTGTTGTGATTGATTTGTGCGGGGATCAAAGATTGATGTGCGCCTATAAAAACACGCCCAGTTACAGTTGCAGCCAAGCCGCGCAGGCGCTAACGGCTTGACATGTTTTTACATTCGCTAATTTGGATTAACGGCCCGACCTACGTTATATCTACACAGCCTATGACCCAAAATTATGTAACATATCTGGACGCCCCGGACCGAGTATGACGCTAGTGAACTTTCCTCCGAGTGAAAGCTTCCACCAGATGAAACCGAGGGCAGTTAACCTCACCCCCCGGAGGGACAGGACAGTGGGAAAATATTCTTGGACTTGTATGTACATCGGTGTATACTGAATTCCTGGCTTTGATGGTTGCTAGAAAACTCTTGTTTAATTAAAAAAAATTTTTTTATCATTTCCGACTATAAGCACCTATCCGTCCCCCCAATATCCAGCGCGGCCATTCATGCCTCATGTGGCAATATATTTCCACAAGCCCGGAACTCTACCACACGCCGCCATCAGCATCAACAGCAGGAGCGGGCTCCATGCCCACCCACGCCAGTCTTCGGTTTTTCAAGCATGTAAGATTTCTGCCAATGTTCCATATATTTATCGGTTTAGGAGCACGCGGACTTTAGCTCTTGGGCTTCGCAACGCTTCGGATTGCTCGATTCCGGGTGGATTGTCTAAATTACTAGCTTTTCCGGATGCGAAGATGAACTACTTGTAGTAGTCTCTTGCTTTGCTGTGCCGGTCTGCTGTGGATCAACATTAATGAAGTTTAATTCAAATTTTGGCTTCTGCTTGGAGAGGGCTCCTGAGCAGGTTGAAGATACAGTATGGTTTTCTAGACCCCCCTCTTGGGCTATGATGCAGCCTGATGTCTATGCCTTGTTACCCACCATGTGAGATACATGGTGACGGTTGATGATGCCACGGATCTTGTCTTGAGCGATTCCCGTTGCTATGGTTGCCGCATATTTTTTCCATTTATATTAGTTATATTTTGCACCGAGGCAATCATCCTGCTCAGCTTCTCCATTCACTTGATCGCCGTTTTTCACTGCTCGAAGCATTTGCTCTGCCGACAGCATTCGAACGTCTACTGTTCCCGGGCATTGTTAGTTCTCGCAGCTTATTCGTAGCGGAAGAGGAACGAATCTCGCCTGTCGCTAGGCCAAGCGGCTGTCCCCCTGCTGCTTCGCGTGCGTCCCTGAATTTATTTCCCAAACTCCAAACCCAAAGCAGCGCCCAACAGGGGAAGCGCTGCATCTCATTTTAAATTGCCCATTGAATTGCCCGGCCCCTGTCGCTGCTTGTCGATTCTGGGCTACAGGCGAGGAGTACCTGCTGGTTTCGTGCTCTTGGTGCCTGGTTGCTGCTCTGGGGCACAGTCTGTGGGAGAGTCAGCCATCGTTCCTATCCGTGGGTGGGCTCGAGTCTCCTCCCCGCCTGCTTTTCTCTCGTACTCCTCCGCCAGCAGTACGTGTGCGAGCTGTAGGTGTGCGTTGAGCCCTCAGCAAATGTTATCAACCGACCTGGTGTACTCGCACAGCCAGCCCCCTCACGCTCATTTGCCGCTGCAGAGTTACATATCGTGCTGGACGGAGTAACGTTGGGCGATACTCTACGCTCTATCATCGACGGTGCAGTGCAGCCTCCTGTCCCACCGCCGAAATTCCGCTCGTTCAAACAGCCAACTCCCCTTACCAGCAATCACTGCGCTACTACAGGCCCAATACCTGCCCTCCTTCCAACCCCCATTGATTGAACTATAGACTATACGTTTATTCGCTACCCTCTTTTCGTGCTTTCAAACAGCACCTTCCATTTTATCATTTTTTTTTCTCTCGCTTTTTTGTCATTCTCTCGTCCCTATTCCCTGTCCTTACTTGCCGTAGGACTGCCTTACATCTGCTCTGCCGCCTTGTGATAGATAACCCACATCTCTTTTAGCCCTAGAATCCAAGACGTCACGCTGGAACTCTCACACTTGCTGTCCCTCTTCTAAAGGGAGACAGGCGACGTGGAGAGATTATAGCGGTTCGCCTCCAATGAAGAGAACTCAACCTACAGCCCTCGAACTCTCCGTCGGTGGCCGAGAGGATGACCAGACAACGGAGAACCTCATCCGATCCGACGAGACGGACAATAATTCAGCAATGAGGAACACCGAGCCAGCAGCCTACTTGGGAAGTCGAGGCCGTAGACGGAGATTTACAAGAAGCAGCATATTGCTCATTGGCCTCCTCACATTGCCAATTGCTTCTACGCAACAAAATCCGCCAAATTCTAATTGCATCGCTCTCACTACATCTAAGATGTGTCCGGCGTTCAGTACCTCTCAGATATCAGTAAAGAACACCGATAAATTGTAAGAGACAAAGGATTTGAGCTGGGTTCCTGGAAGGCGAACTGACGTTTGTTACAGTCCGTTTCTTCAGTTCGTTAATACTACCGACCAGTTTGATGTAGAGTTTGAGAGATATATCCGGACGGACTATCCGGTCGCAAAGTAAACTTTTTGTCCTACTACACTTGCATGTGAGGGGTTCTGACTTGTTGGCAGGTTCAAAATCGAATTTGGTTGTCCTCTCGACAATTTCTCGAATACTACACACCTTTATGCACAATATACGAGGTCGCAACTATGTTCGGCGATGATACAAGAGTCCATAAGCGATTGCCAGCTGAAGCCAGAAAATTCGAAACCTCTGTGTTTGGAAAATTGTGTATGATCACCGTTATGCCTCCCAGTTGGATGGGTGTCGGCTTACATGCTTTTGAACAGGGGCAATGGGCAAGTAGTGAATGGCAGATTGTGGCCGATAAGAGCACTTGCGGAGCATCTAAAGTAGACTATACCAGTTTAATTAAGTCAGATTTTGCCATCTGTACTCATCCAGAGAACTCGTTGAAAAGGGCCTTGTGTGTCGATGCCGCTTACAATGAAGGTTATAATTGTGGATTTAGGTACGGGATTCACTAATATATATATTTTGGGCCCAGCTAACGACATCAAGTGAGAACTTGCCCGGCCTCTGCCTCCACTGCCAGGATGGTACTGTCAATTCCACAGAGACATGCTGCTACGAAGCCAATGCTGAGCAGCGTTGTCAAGGTGTCAAATTGCCCACTATCGTTGATGTGCCACCTGACCTGATCCCAACGGAAAGCGCGGCACCTAAGCAAGTTACTGGTAATGGGGGAGGCAGTAACCAACTTACCGCGGGAGCAATTGCAGGAGTTGTCATTGGTTCAATAATTGCACTTTGCCTGGTTATCTTCCTGATACTCTATTGGAGACGTAGGAAACAGATTCAAGCAAGCGCGCTGTACCTCAACAGACCGTCCCCCCATCAAAGAACGTCACCAGAGCGCAATATGGCATATGCAGCGAACCCTAATCCAAACCCCGCCCCTCAAACTCCGGTTGACCATGGCGCTGGGGGACGGATTGCTAGAATGTCAGCATTGGAATCGCGCAATGCTTCTCGCAATGCATCCATGGCGGGTCAAAACTCTCCACCGCCATTACCCCTCCAAGAAAGGCCGTCACATCGAATTATCCGCAGTACATCGGCAGAATTTCGTGGTCTTGAGGACAGCCCAAACACTCGACGGAGCGCAAAATACACAGGGGATTCTCGCCCACCACATCCCGCCCCACGTGATCGCAATGCTTCATTGTCTAGTACTTCGATACTGGTCTCAGAAAGACATGGCTCAGATAGTGAGAAAGAAGATGGTTCTGGGGTAGTTGGCAGCCCAGTTTCCGAGCAGTTGCCCTACTTCAAAGTAAGTGGTTCTGGTGTGCTAGGTTTAGGAGAGCCTACTAACATCAGTGTGTAGGACTATTATTCCAAGGATGACATTCATCCGGATGATAAGGTCTCTGTATTATGGGCGTATTCGCCGCGTGCCGCAGATGAGTTTGAGTTGGAGCGTGGAGATATGCTGAAGGTCGTTGGTATATGGGATGATGGTTGGGCTACTGGTATTCGGCTGAATGATCGGGCGGAGGACTACATCAAACTTCGAACTCAACGAGATAGTGGTGTTTCCGCCTCTCAGAATTCACGACTCAGCATGCGCCAACCAACACCCACAGGAGATGCCGACATCAAAGCCTTCCCACTCGTTTGCGTCTGCCTGCCCGAGCATTGGCAGAAGACAATCGACAATGACGGCGTTGATTACACTTCCACCCACACCATAGAAGGTCAATTATCCGACCCAGAATCCCATGGAAAGAGAATACAAAAAGAGCCGTCTAGCAGGTTTCGTGAGGATATGAACCCCCAGGGTGGCCCCTCTCCCTGAACAATAAAACTCTCGAGACAGATATAGGGGCCAAGGGGTATCATATTATTATGACGGTGTTTTTCTTTTTATTATTTCCCCAATGTTTATATTCCGGGTCACAGGAGTTGGGTCTGGCTTATTTCTTCTCTTGAAAATTTGACCACTTGTGCCACTATACGTATACTTCTCGGTGTGTCCTGCAATTCTATCTTTGTGTGTTTGTGGTTTTCTAACTTTTTTTTGTACTGTTTGCTTTTACTTCTTGCTGGGACGGTATCTTCTTATTGCGTTCAAGTGGGTTTCGGTGATTGTGATACCCAATTATAGGTTGTGTTATGAAGTTAAATGATTGAGGTTTGGTATATAATAACCTCTAAGCATTTTATTTTATTTTTCTTTGTCAGTATTCGGATAGCTTTTATTCTCGCGGAAGATAGTATTGCTTCGCCATATTGACGCAGAGCTTCGGTTTGTGGGCACAGATTATTTAAGAGATTCAGAAATAGATGTGTAGTAGATAAAGTTTGTATGTGGCTTGTGGAACAGGATTAAGGCGCGGGCGGAGCAAGGTGTGTTGTAATGCGCAGTGGGTTCAATTTTAGTAAGCACAGGTGGTTTGCCTTCAAGTTTTCTTCTCACTTTCATAGATTCCTAGGGGGAAGTTATGAGGAGAGAATACCTAGCATAATTTAATCACATAGGCTGACGAAGTGAAGATCCCGTGATTTTGTGTTGAACACGTGCATTACTGCACGCGTTAATATATTTTTCCAAATATCCTCAAGCCCAAGATCAGTGCTTCACTTCAAATTCATCATGTCAGTTACAGTGAGTACCAAGACAAGGCTTCTTTAGTCTATCACTGTATCAGTACTTTATAAGCATATAGCTAATATATAATTACAGTTACATACAGATTTGGGAGATATCAAAATTGAGGTCTACTGCGAGGCGGTGCCTAAGACTGCGGAGAACTTCCTGGCATTATGTGCTTCTGGATACTATGATAATGTTCTAATTCACAGAAATGTATGCTTTGCACTTCGAATTCTTTAAATCTTTTCTTTGACATATAACCCGATACTCTTCAAATTCCATCCATCTCTCAACAAAAAGACCACCATCCTCCCTATGGCACATTCCCATATATACCAGGTCTATGTATCTAACCCCCTCCTCTCCCTTCTAGATTAAAGGCTTCATATTCCAGCTCGGCGACCCCCTCGGCACCGGCAAAGGCGGATCCTCCATCTGGGGGGGCAAATTCGAAGACGAAATTCGCCCTGCACTGAGACATAACCAGCGCGGGGTGGTGAGTATGGCGAATTCAGGGCCAGATACGAACGGAAGCCAGTTTTTTATTACGTATGGAAGCCATCCGCATTTGGATGGGAGGAATACGGTGTTTGGGAAGGTGATCGGGGGGTTTGAGGTCTTGGATGAGTTGGAGGGCAGGGAGGTCGACAAGAAGTTTAGGATGAAGGAGCAGGTTAGGGTTAGGGGGGTCACGGTGCATGCGAACCCGATTGCGGAGAGAGAGGTGGAGTAGAGAGGAGGGGGGGGGGGTTGGAAGTGGGATGTTCATGTTCACGTTCTGGTCGGGTGAGATACAGTTAAGAGAAATCTGTGATATAGCAATATGTTTTTTTTTCTTTTTTTCCTCTTTCCCTTACAATAGCATATTTGGTAGTTTTTCTATAATTTCTATGTATTTCTTAATGATATACTTTCGTGTGGTTGTACGCTCCCATATGCCAGAGCCTCACTATCAACAATAGTAGAAACACCCCACTATCTCTATACCCCACGTGCCCATCTAAGAAATCGCAGGGACCAACGTACGCACCAGCATCCTCCGCGATCGAGTCACCACCAACATGGCGCACACACTCACCCCGCTTGAGCAAGAAGTCCTCGACGAATACGCCCGACTCCTCAATAACATGGACCAAGTATCTATCCCACCTTTCCTTACCCGCCAGCAACACCAGCTGACACCGTATCGCAGTTATCTGCCTCAATCGCCTCTCTCGCAACCGCGCCCACCGCCCAGCTCCTCGATTCCTTGCGAGAGTTGGAGAGAAAAACGGGCTTGGTGTTTACGTTGCTGAAGGCTAGTGTGTATAGCATTGTGCTGCAGCAGCAGTTGGAGGATGAAGGGCAGATGGGTGGTGGTGTTGGTGGTGGTGATGGTGGTGGGGATAGGGGGTATGGTGGTGAGACTGCGGGCAGAGAGGTGGGGAATGAGGATGGGAATCAGAGGGGCAGAGATGAGTATGAGGCAGGGTATTGAGGGATAGTGGGATTCAGCCTTGGGGTTCCTCAAATGCTAGGTGGTATTGTGAGCTGACTCCTACTGATATGGCGAGATGTTACATGTCACTGGTTATGGGTTTGGCGTTATCTGGGTACTAATTCATTGTATTCTTTGGAATTTACACCTATGACCCTGCGGGTGCGATCGCACATCGTGCTTAGGTTAAGGATTTTTACAGAATAACAGAGAAACTACGAAATATGCAATCTATATATATATGTACAAATGATGCCTTTTTCTTGGTGGCCACCTTTATAGGTAGCTTGATGGACCGCCCATGTTTGAGCCGTTGTAGTACACCTTTCTTACGTCTGCAAGCTTAAGGCCACGGCCTCGGGCAATGGTATCTGCAAGGGAAATTAGCCACCGTTTGGAGGCGAGGCTGAAACGATGGGGAAGAGGTCCTACCGGGTAATCTCTGGTTCCTCAGCCCTTCCAGAACTGCCTTGATGACATTCATACGGTTCCTCGAACGGGTGATCTTTGCAGAAAGATCTTGTATACCGAGGCACCTGCAAATCTCAAATATAGGTTCTGACGCACGAATACCATATCCTAGCCCCCGTCAGATGCATGTACGACAATTCGGGTTTCCAGCTTTACCAGGTGGTGCAGTCCTCAGCTCCAATTCCACCGCTCCAATCTTTACCTTGACATTTCCATAAATCGTCCTCCCCTCATACCTCGGGATCGGCTCGAGATTCCTCAAGGCCATGTATGTTGCAATCTGGCCCGCATCACTTGGTTCTGCTGACTTGCCTTCTCCAATACCCAACAAGCCCTTACCGTTCCCTGCGATGTGTAGGGCGTAGAATCGCTGTATCTTTCCCATTCTGGTTTGGTTGACGACTCGGTGAAATACCATTTTCCTCACAGTGAACTTCTTGAGCTGCATTTGCGAGAACCCAGTGATTCGGGAAAGATCCTCTCCACGGTAAAGTCCCTGCAGGTCCTCCTCCTCGAACTTGAGATCTGGGTCCTCTATTTTCGGAAGAGGCTGCTGTGGGTGGCCCACTACAGGCCTGTACTCTCCCTGGGGGAAATCGAGGATCGGGTCTATTTTGGTCAGGTCGCTGAGGTAGTTAAGTTTGTATGGGTCGTGGCCATTGCGGGGCTGTCGGCGGGCAAAATCCTTGGGGTCAATTACGGCCTCTCCAGCGAGGATAGACTCCAATTGTGATGGAGTATAGTAATGCTCGAGCTGCTCAAGATGTTCAGCAGTATATCCTGTTTCGGGGCTGATGGGTACGTTCCTGCCATTGCCGGGACCATTTCGAGGCAGGGCAGCGAGCGGGGTACTGTGGAATTGGCGAGCGGGCGTGAACTTGGTCGCCTTGGAGAAAAGACACCGGAGTGACCGTGCTGCTGTCATTTTGGATGTGCCAACGGTGCCTGAGGAAGCGGGGTTGTGGTGGATAGTTTGTTGGGCCGCGGTCTAGGGTCGCAGATTTTCAGCTCGAGAATGCTGCAGCAGGGATATGCACGGCGCATGCAAGTGCTGCTTATACAGCATATGTAAATCCACCCCCGTTTCAGCTTTACGATTACTCATCCGGCCAATCTACTTTTGGCATGATGTTTATAATACATACAAGGTTGCGATCCTTGCGAAACGGTCAAGGTAGAGATAATGAGTCCGCCGCCCAGGCGTCCTCGTATACCATTCCACTGATGCATCCGCCTGCGCATTCAACTCCATAGACAAATCCGTAATTTGCGAGTGACTTGCATGCTAGCCTGCGTCTGCAGACTGCAACACAGCTCCGACTCGGCAACGCTGGTAGGCTGCCCGATAATAATACCGCGGATATGCTCTCTAGACTGAAATTATAGACAGGGGGCTTCGGCTGGGGTACAGTAAGTACTGTACATACGACAGGTTCAAGCTGAGATGTTGCTAGCTGCGTACGAAAGCAAAGGAGGCACTGGGGTACAATGTGCAGGGCGTCAAGTATAATGTGGCGGGGTCGGAGCTGTAATGGAGGCTGTTGCAGTTTGCAGACGCAGGCTATGATGCAAGTCAGTCGCAAATTGGGGATTTGTCAATGAAAGATCGATGGGGAAAGTTGAATATGCAGTCGATGCGTGAGTGGAATGAAGCTATACCAGTACGAGGTGGCGGACGCCTCACGAGGGCGGATTATCTCGACCTTTGACTTTCCCTTCGCGCGGGCAAGGATCAAGCACTATTCGGAGACGCAACACAATAATCTGTGACATGTATGATAATATCATGCCAAAGGCAGATTGGCTGGCCGGATGAGTAATCGTACAGCTGAAACGGGGCTTGCCTCAAAGTCACCTACGTCAACGCCAGTTATAACACACATAAAACAAACAACTTTCTCACGTCCTCTCAGCAGCCGATATATTAAACACAACATAAGCTTATTTGCACTGCACCACATACTCTCCCCTCCATCTTCGGTCGATAGTTAGCCAACGATAGGCACTTCGAATACAGTCATGAGTGTGAGCCACAAGAGAACGCCGTCGAGGATGTCGGCAAGGGGCTCTGTGCTTTCCGGACCCGAAGACGCCCCCAATCGGTCAACTACGGCTTCACCTAACACTGCTCATTTTTCAAAAAAGCTGGTGGTTGTGGGGGATGGTGGGTGTGGAAAGACTTGTTTGTTGATTTCATATTCCTCAGGATACTTTCCAGACGTATGTTTGTTTTCCTTGGACATTTGTTTAGCCCCTGCGTTACCTAAGCAATCAGTTTAGTATCTCGGCAAAACTGACGACAAATTAGAAATACGTCCCGACTGTATTCGAAAATTACATTACATACAAAGTACACCGAGCCTCCGGCAAGACCGTCGAACTAGCATTATGGGATACCGCCGGGCAAGAGGAGTACGACCGACTACGGCCTCTATCCTACCCTGAAACCGACGTCATTTTCGTATGCTTCGCAATTGATTCGCCACATTCATTAGAAAATGTCATGGACAAGGTATCTTCCAGAAGCCCAGTCCCACTACGGAGATCTACAATCAGCAGAAAACAATTCGGCTAATCACGGACCATTTCCTCTAGTGGTATCCCGAAGTAGTGCACTTTTGCCCAAACACGCCAATAATATTAGTCGGCTTGAAAACCGATCTGCGAAATAATCGGAACGCCACTGAGTTGCTGAAGACACAAGGAATGACACCGGTGACACCTAGCCAAGGACAGTCGGTGGCGAACAAAATGCAAGCGAAGTATATGGAGTGTTCGTCGAAGGCTGGCATGGGAGTGGAGGATGTCTTTGATTTGGCGATAAGTATGGCGATTGGCGATTTGACAGTTAAAAAGAAGCCGAAAAAGAGGAATTGTGTTATTGTGTGAGCGAGGCGTGGTTTTTGAAGGTAATGATAATGGTTAATAATGGTGGAGAGTGATGTGGGAGTTGAGTTTGAGTGCTACGATGATGATGATTGATTGTCCCGCCGCTATGGCGGGGGTTTGGTGATGAGGAATGAAAGCCGGATGTGGCTTTCTTGCGGGATATGCGGAGCATATAGTTTTTTTACATTCGAGTTTATGATTGCATATTTTCCTTCATGCCCTGATCTTGGAGATCTTTTGGTTGGTTTGTTTTATTATTAGTTGCCCTTACTCCCCTTAATTCTTTTCTTTTGCTCTTGTGTAAAAGGATTCCCATTCTCCCATCTCTTACTACACCGAGCATGAGTGAGGGAACTTTATTTTTCTTATTTTTCTTATTTTTGATTTTGTTTTCTTTGTTTTCTTTTCTTTTCTTTTCTTGCACTTGATCCCCTATGTTTTGGTTCATGCGGGTAGCAGCTCTTATGCGTTTTTTCTTCTCTTTTTTTTCTTTTTTAGTTTTGTTGTTTTGATTAAAAATTGAAGATGGCATGCATAGAAATTGCATATATGTGCATTGATCTTGTTTGTTTATTGTGATATTGATTGAGCCTGCGAGAGCGAGCATGTCTGTTATATATATGTGTAGCCTCATACCCAGCTAGTGTGTGTGTGTACATGTGTTGCAGCGAATAGTTATTAGCTTGAATGCAGTGATATTGGGATGCGCATAAGCATCCATCGTTATCTGAGGGGGGATGCAGCGTCTGCATTCTTCTTAATGGTTGGTTTGATAATACTAGTATACTCTTTGGTTGTGTGACAGGGCGTGTGGGAACACATGGGAGAAGGGAATGATACATTAGTCTGGCGGGCACCGGCCTTTCGAAGAGAATGATACATATGATTCATGGTATATAGTATGATATGGCATGACATCCGGGGCGGGTGAGAATAAGCATGGGACGAGCTGATATGATACTTGGCCATTGGAAGATATATAGCCGTGTTAGAGAGTATTCCATGGATTGGGCCCAGGTGTTCTGAGGCTGAATGAATGATCGGGGGCGGTAAGTAATGATCTTAGGATTACCGGTAGATAAATACTATTATACATTCGTATGGTATGGCATAAGTGCGGGTTGTTGCTGTACTACGGTAGGACTTCAAGGTTAGAGGGATAATGACCGCATATGGATATCGTTACAGGTTACCTCTAGCTATCAGAATCGGTATCTGCTTTGAACTATAGAGCTGCTATCTGGTAGTTGTAACCAGGCGTTGGAGAGATAAGGACCACATATAATCTCGTTACGAGTTACTTCTATAGTCCCCTCCTGCCTGCGAATAAAAGTTTTGTTCCAGACTCAGACTAAGCTGGAGACTTGGGTGATCTAATTGCTACAGTATTTATATGACATACCAGGGGAACTTACTGCGCACTGCAAGACAGGAATATCGCCACTTCAGGGTAACAACGCCAACTAGCCCTACCAAATATTCACGTCTGCATACCTATGGTCAATTTCCAAGAGGATTGTAACCAAAAGTAGTCTCCTAAACAAAGTGACTACATCTTAAATAGCAGCTGCCACATCAGGCGTTATCCTACTTCGCTCTCGTTGCCCTCTCCCATAGTCTCCTTGTTACCATCACCCCCCAAAATCGCTCAATTTTGATCACCCCTCCGACCCTAATCATAATCGCATGAGAGACCCCTCCAACATCCTGTCATTGGCCATTTACAGGCCCTTGGCAATATTCCACTCGTCCATGATCTCCTTGTAACGTGTCATAATTTGTGATGTTTTTTGTAGTATCATACAATATATAGCTACCACACGGTCACTCTCTAACTTCTTCTGTTCCCGACTGAAGAATTGGCCAAGCGCTTGGGCCTTGTATTGGGCTTACCCCGATCGGCGGTACCACTGCGACAGTAGCATTCCAATCTAGTATTGGAATGGACTTAGGAAGAGAACGTGAACTCTCTTCTAACTTCACAAAGGTATCTTGTCCGCCTGGGCATTGTTCATACCATTCAGACCCGGAGGTATATCTTCCACGAGTGTGTTATGGCCCGTCCTATCTATTCGATCAGTGCTTGTCACCGCGTGGGTGCCACTTCTTGTGAATTTTAGGCTTTGGAAAGCCCCTCACTGCTTGCGTATCGTATTGAGCGTACGGTATCGGGCTTATCGAGCTTCTTCGAGCAGATCTTGCGTATCTTGCGTGCGGTATGTGAATGTTGTGAAATTCTGACAATGAGAATTGATTCCCTCAGCCTTCTGGTCTAAGAGACAAATGTAATTTTGCTGATGCAGAGCTGTCTAATGGGGTGGGTTGGAGGGGGGCGCGGGCTCGATTGCCCAAGTGGCTGATTTGATTTCTTTGCCGTAAGCAGGTCTGCGGTTTTCTGCATGCGCTTCCACTCTCTTGATGTGAGTTGATTTAATATGTTGGAAAACCTCCACTCCACCATAATGCAGTATTTGGGCATCATGATATTAATGCCTTGCGTATCGCCCTGGCATTTTAACTCGTCATTGCTACCCTTGTCATTGACGCCCGAACGCCACTAGATACTCTGCATACAGTAAGTAAGTGTTGATTACAACAAATGGTTGCGTCTAATGTCTCCACATGGTGCTGCTTTGACTAAACCGGGGGGGTTTTAACAAATTTTAGGGGTAAGTGTTATAACGATTGCCGCCTCAGCTTACGTTACCCTGAAGTCCTATTGTTATCAGTATTAGCACGAGGCCAGTTTTTGAGGAAGTTCCAGTAAAAAGTAATTGACCTACAAACCCTATCCTTCACAAATTCAAGAATAGCTGTCGGAAACTACCATCAATTTTTTATAGTTTTTTTCAAAGTAGGCTAACACTGACGATCACTGACTCATGAACCCTCATGCGACCAGTGCAATCCTACCTAGCGTTTTTTAAATCGCCTATGTTCTTAGAGGTAGTATCTACCAACTTCAACGCCTCACTCTAACGTCTTCTCGTACGTCCGGCCGCCGTAACTTGTCTGCGCACTGTGCACTCAGCCAGCTTATATCCTTCATGTTGGCCAATATCCATTGCGGCCGAAGTCTGCGAGAGCGAGGAGATAGAAAACAAGATTTCACTACATCATGTGCGCGCCCCAGGGTACCCGACAGACCGGTAAAGCTTCCGAGTTAATCAAACGTTTACGTTTGCTGGTACAATAAGCTGGGAAGAGTGAGTATGAGTAGAACTTATTATCTAGGAAATTTTTTTTAAAAAAAAAAAAAAAAAAAAAAAATGCAACAAAGGCAGCCACCCCTACTACCCTGCGCTGTGGGAGATTGTATACAATACAACTAGACTACTATGTAGTCTGGTTGGCACAACGACCTCTGAAGCCTCCCTACTATGGCACTAGACGAGAAGGAAGCCCATGCAAAGTGTGGATTTCAGGGTAATCGAATTAAAGTGAGAGCAGGAATTAGAGTTAGTCTGGTTGCACGACCGCAGACACGGAGTTCGCCTGGTTATCGTGCAACTAGTCCATATTGGCCCACGCACTTAAGCATTTAAGTACCGGTTCTCTACGAGAGGCGATGCCCGCCCAGACTAGTACTAGTACCCCTGAGGCTCTGGTGCTCTAGAAGAAAAGAATACTTCACAATTACCCTGAACTCAGGCTCCTGCCCCCATTCGGATTTTTTGTGGGGGTTTTGGTGGGGGGGGGTCCCCTCCCCCTCACTCGCTCATATTTTATATATAATCAAAATCAATGTAATTAGATTTTGAATATATAAATATTTGCGCATCACTTGCATTCGGTTTCCCCACTTGGGTCTTGGATAAAATTCAAATAGGCAAAGCACCCTCACAAGGTGGCAGTCCGTTTATTTACTAGCGAATAAATGCAAGTAATCAAGGGTTCCTATGATCATTCTAACTAATGTTGGGATGGATGCGCCGCGCCGTAAGTAAGCAGGCGTGAATTAAGCTTATTGTATGGCACTATGTCGATGCCTCATACCGAATTGACTCCGGGACGAAAGCAGTTTTGGAACACTGAAATGCATTTGGGTTTGAACGTACATATGGCGCGGTGAGCATATATGTCATTATGATACAGGAAAATATTAGGAATTATATTTACGTTATCTACATATTGATGATTATCTACATATTGATGAACATGTAAAGTTCGGCATAAATCATTAAAAAACCTCTCTCATACTCTCATACCCCTGATACCTGATACCCCACCCATCGAACTCCTCCGGCACACACCCATCCCATCCAGAAATCCACAAGCACCCAATCACCGCACTCCCAACCCCACCCCCACCCTCTTCTCAAGCATCCCCCCACCACCCACCCCCACCCCCACCTCCGCTAACCCCCCCCCCAACCCCCCCTCCCCCTCTTCTCCCGCCTTAAATAAATCCAACCCCACCTCGACCAACATCCCCGCATGCTCTTTTACCACCTCCTCACACCTCATCTTCACCCCTTCCTTCCCCTCTTCCTCCACCCCGTCCAACTGCCTCCTAAACAGCTCCACAAACCCCCAGACCTCCTCCCTCGCCCACTTAACCATCGCCGAACTCCCCCCATTGCCAAAGCACGCTAGAAACACCTCCGCCGTGTTCCTTACAAGCGTGAACCGCACAAGTGCGATTTGGGATATATATCCTACTACATCACCTTCAAACGTGACTTGTCTAGTCCTCTTCCTAATCACATCGCTTTTTGCGCTCAGGAGTGTCTCCCGCGCACGGTCCTCATAGCCGAGGCGGGTTAGCCATGAGACTGTATCTTTGACCACGGATTTTCTTGCGATGTTGGAGACGAGTTCGGTGGTAATTAGTGTAGCTAGGCGCTGTGCTCTTTCATCGAGTTTAATCCCTACAACATCCGCAGCGAGGAGGCTGTTTTTTGATAACTGCGTTGCCAGGAGGCGGAGAGATTCAATAAGTGTAACAGCTGCCTCGAAGCGGCGATGTGCGATCCTCATGTCCAAATCGTCCATTTGGGTTTCAACCCAGCGTAGATTCCGCGGCTGTCCGTCAAAATGAAATATTATACTTGGCTGGTCCTTGGACATTGTCTCCGTGAGGTTTTTCAGTAGCTCCCCCTGTGAAAGGAGTGCTGGGTCACGGGAGGTTAAATATGTGAGGGAATCTCGCATGCGGTGTTTATCTTCGCTCTCCGCTCTCAGTGCTTTTCTAAGCTCGTCCGCTGTTTTTTTAAATGCAAGGAGGAGTTTGACTTTAAAATCCTTATTTTCGTTGCGAAAGACAAAGGACTCCTTTCCAACGCGGATGTTGATAGCATTCGAGACTGACTCTGCTCCCTTGCGAGGTTTTGTCGATTCCCCTGTCGGGTTGGTGGGGGAAAGATCGACCATTTCGATTTCCACGAGTGGCCAGCAGCGCTCCGCAACGAGCTTTACCATGGGGCCTGAGTTTGGGCGAGGGTCAATTGGTTTATTTGGGTCGACGCGTTTACGTTTTTTGGCGGCGAGGAGGAGATGGTCGTTTAGGAGGACCATGTGGACATGCCTTCTAGGTTTCCAAGTAGCAGCGTTGAGCTCAATCCAGTCTCTGCTTTCGATGAGGATGTGTCTTCCGGGGACTGCCGGGAGGAATTTCTGAGCGCCTTCGACTTGGCTCCAGAGAGCTTGGAGGTGTGTCATGTGGAGGACTGTGAGGTCGGCGATTGAGGAGCGGTTGGCGGCCTTTCGAGATTTAGATGGGGCGAGAAACATGTCTGAGTTTGGCGGGGAGGTGAGGGCTGCGGAGCCGGGGATCTCGGGTTCGAGTTTGAGGGAAGAGGTGGTGTTGTGAAGGTCGTTGAGCAGGGACCGAAGAGACCGCATCTCGGATTTGACTTTGTCAATTTCTTTGGAGATGAGGATGAATTGGATGCGGTTTACAAAGACGTTTTTTTGTAGGTCGGAGGAGGTGCGTCGGCGGGAGTCTTTGAGTTGCATGAGGTAGGCTTTGATTTCGGCGTCGGTGGCATTGGCGAGGATCTTTTGGACGTCTGTAGTTGGGGGGGGGGATCAGTATGCATGGGGTTGGAACTTGGCGTGGGTAGACGTACATTGCTCGGGATTGAACCTCACATCCCGGAATGCGTCCAGGTCGACTTCAAGGTCGTGGCCTTGCGCAGCGACTACTTGTTTCCGGGCAAGGGTTCCAGGGAGCTGGGCGAGGTCTGGCATCACGGGCATAGTGAGGGCGTCGCCAGTTTCCCCGGGGGCAACGTAGCGAGTGGACATGCGGCGCTTGACCATGTGTTCTGCAACTTTTTGGCGGTCACGGTTGGCGATGCGGGGGGTGGAGACGGGGCCGGGGCCGGTGGGGAGTTTGGCCCCGGGCATGGGGGGCATCGGGATTTGCCTGTTGGGGAGGGGGGGATTTTAGCTGGAGATCAATCGCCATGGGACGGAGGAGGGAAGCTTACCGCGGGGGCCCGATCACGGGCTTCGCGTTGACGGTTTTTCGCTTTCGAAGGGATATACCCTTCTTTGTTTCTGGCTTCTTGTCCGACATGGCGCACGGTGGATGGTACAACTGGCCTTGGGAGGGTATGAAGGTGGTAGTAGTGGCGGGTGATACTCCGTATATAAGGCGTTATCGCTTAGAGATGACGGATGTCGTGGGCATGAGACTAGATGCCGTGTGGGTCGGCCGGGGGGCTTCGGCTGCCCATGACTAAGCGCCTCAACCGCTCACGCTTAGTCACCCCACATACATGGCACCCGCCCACCAAGGCATGTGCCCCGCCGTGCCGCGGTGCAGACGATAAATAATTCCACGAGTGGCCGCAAGGCCCCAGCAGCGCTCGAGGAAACAAGAAACAAAAAGACGCAAACAGAACAATTGGCTGTCCCAGGCACCGCTACTCTGCCAATTGTCCCCTCGTCCTCCAGCCATCCCGTCGGACAAGTATACCTGGTTAGCCTGCGGCTCCTGCCGACGGTTGGAGTGGGACACAGATCCCGCAGCCCGAAACTGTGTCCCATTTTTTTTTCCTCCCCACAGTCCTCATACAATTCCACAAGCACAGTGTATCGATCCCCCCCTCCCCCACCGATCCCTTGCCCAACACAAGCCACTGTCTTGTCGATACACCCACCCGTCCGGTCTCACGTCACTCCCGACCACCCAGCCATATTTCCCCGTCGATACATTGGAGAAAAAAATATTAAAAAAAATAATATAAAAAAAATAAAAAAAGAAAGAAAGAAAGAAAATGGTGCAGACATCAATGATTATTGCTACAACCGCTGCGACGGTGCTTACATTAGGAGCTGGTGCGTCGATACGCCCTACTCCCCCCTTCAGGATTGCATTATCCAATGTGGTACGTTGCTAACATGATTTGCTCCTTCTCGCAGCTTGTACGTAACTACCTCAAGACCATTGACAGTTACCTCACCACGAAATTGTCGGAGGACAATTGACGCTATTGTAGGACGGGTTGGCCAAGTGGGGCAGTCGCTGACACTCTACCTCTACAGACGCCTTATACTTCGACTACAAACGCCGCCACGATCCCGAATTCCGCAAAGCCCTCAAGCGCGACCGCAAACAATATGCCCGTTCCGAGCGAGCACAGAAAGCCGCCGCCAGTGCCGAGCAGCGCGAAGTCGTCGCAAAGGCCATTCGACAAGTGCAGCTCGAGGGATTCCCCGTTGATGTAGAAGAGAAGGAGGTGTTCTTTATGCAGGAGGTGGCACAAGGGGAGGTGTTGTGCCAGGAGGGTGCGTACAACCCCACGCTTGGACGGCCCGAATGGCCTACCCGGGCACATGGACGGCAACTGATGGCATATTACTGCAGGTCCTGAGCGTGCCCTCGATGCTGCTCTCGCATTTTACAAGGCCTTGAAGGTCTATCCCCAGCCTGGGGAATTGATCTCCATCTACGACAAGACCGTACCAAAGGTAACCTTCCCCACCACCTCCTCTCACCACCACCCATACAACCCCACTAACACCGCCTCCAAGCACGTCCTCGACATTCTCGCCGAAATGATTGCCACAGACGGCTCCATCCCAATCAGCGGCGCCCCTCCAAGAGAACCCGGTTTGGGTGTTGAATAAATGTGCCTCCTAAGAGCCCGCTAGATTGTAAAGAAGCTCGAGCGTAGGTGGGGGTTGATGCAAGAGAAACATATCAAAATAATCTTGTTTTAGTTGCTTCGGAACTGGGTTGGCCTCTTATTTTTTTCTCTTCTTTCTTCTTGCCGTTTTGGTTGCATCTCCTACTCTTGATGTGTGATTGGTTTTTTTCTTGCTTACTTCCATGACTGGTATGGATATGGCTGGATGGTCTATGAAGCTGCAGTAGGTGGGCCGGGATGGGATAGGAGAGGGTTAGCTGCAGTGGAGCAGGTTGGGAAACTTGTACATGAGCGAATACATTTGATAGACTATTCTTCAAATCCAGGAACGTTGGCCGTATGAGAAATGATATAGGCAAGGCCCATCATGGAATTTACCCTGAGCTGGCCTAGGATGACCCGGCAGTACAGGCTTAATTCTCGCGGGCTAGCTTTGGTCGATAGGGGCTCGCAATGGGTTCGAAATCCCGAAGGAATTTTTCCCCGGGCCGGATCGAGACTGTATCAGTGGGGCACTTAATTCTGTAATTGCAATAAAGGGCTTTTGAGTGCAAGGTCTCGTGACTCGGCTGCATCCGTCCGGCTACACACGTACTTATGAGTAGGTAACCTACCTAAGCTCATTGGCTGCGCTCCGGCCGGGATATTCTGCCACATTTATTATGCCCCCACCAACACCACTCAACGGAGGCTCCCCAAACCTCGCACCGTCCTCTCCATCTCCCTGTAGCCTGACTCCCAACGATACTCAAAGATGGAGTCTCTGGCACGAATATCAAACATGCTCGAAACCGCCCGAGACCTCACTCTCGAGGCCGCCCAATCTGCCTCTGCAGCCAGTCGCCGGAAGGACTTTCTTGGTCCCGGGTCTAAAGCATCAACTGTGCAGGAAACCCGGAAGCTCCTAAATTCCCGAATGGACCGTGAGATCCTCGAGGGACTGAAGCGGGTCATTGAGGTATGTACACTCCCTACCCACCCCACTATCTACCAATCCAGGGAGCCCGACTGACATACCTCCCTCTTTGACAACTAGTAGTCCCTCTCCCGCGGCTCCGACTGCTCAGAGTTCTTCCCGGACGTAATCAAAAACGTCGCCTCCCCCATCCTCGAAATTAAAAAACTCGTCTACATCTACCTCCTCCGCTATGCTGAGTCCGAGCCTGACCTCGCTCTCCTCTCTATCAACACCATCCAAAAGTCACTTACAGACCAAAACCCCCTCATCCGTGCAATGGCAATCAGAGTCATGTCTGGCATTCGCGTCCCTGTCATATCGCAAATCGTCGCTCTGGCAATCAAGAAATGCGTTACGGATATGTCGCCCTACGTGCGGAAATCTGCTGCTCTAGCAATTCCAAAGTGTTACCGACTCGACCCAGGGACGCTGGGCTTATTGACGGAGAATTTGGGTACATTACTTGGGGATAAGAGTTATTTTGTGGTTGGGGCGGCGGTGGTGGCTTTTTTGGAGGTGTGTCCCGAGAAACTAGATTTGGTGCATAAGCATTATAAGGGGCTGTGTAAGATGCTGGTGGAGATGGATGAGTGGGGACAGTTGGCAGTGGTCAATCTCTTGACGATTTATGCAAGGAAATGTTTCCCCCAAGTCAAGCATCACGGTAAAGAAGAGATGTATGTGATGGATCCAGATTTGATGCTGTTTTTGGAGAATTGTAAATTGCTTTTGCATAGTAGGAACAGTGCTGTGGGTTGCCTCCCTAAGTACAAGTATCCTTCTTCTGTCACTAATCTATATACACACAGGTCATCACCTCTATCGCCAAAGCCTTCCACCACCTTTCCCCTCCAAATTCCACAACCTACCTCACCCACATTACCGGCTCCCTCGTCTCCCTCCTCCGCTGTCCCCCCGATATCGCGCACATGTCCCTCATCAACATTGTCTCTATCTCCCTCTCTCACCCCTCCCTATTCGCCTCCTACGCAACCCACTTCCTCATCCAACCTTCCCTCGAGCCCTCGCACATCTGGAAACTCAAAATGGAGATGCAAACTCTCATGTTCCCCTACTTGAAAAAGCCAGTAGGAAGCCTGATTCTAACAGAATTAGAGTATTTTGCCAAAGGATGGGATAAAGAGCTAGTCCGGGAGAGTGTTAGGGCGATTGGGAGGTGCGCACAAAATGAAGGCGCAGCGGGGAGGGAAAAGGTAGCGAAGAGATGTCTTAGTGTGCTGTTACGGCTTGTCACAGAGAACTCAGCTACGGGGGGTGCAGTGGTCGTTGCGGAGAGTTTGACGGTTATTAGGCATATTATCCAGAGATATGCTGCGAGGGGGCAAGGTGAAGGGGTGGAGTATGCGAATATGGTTGTTATTAAGCTGGCGAGAGCGTTGGATACAACGATGCACCCACAGGCGAGGGCGAGTATTATTTGGTTGGTGGGGGAGTTTGCGAGGTATTGCTATGATGATGGGGAGGCAGGTAGGGGGGAAGAGGTTGAAGGAGGTGGGAATGGGGGAATGGGCAATATTGCGGCGGATACGTTGAGGATCCTGGCAAAGGGGTTTGCGAATGAGAGTGAGAATGTTAGAGGAATGATTGTGTTGTTAGCCGCGAAGGTCTATGTTGCTTACCTCAATCATCGGAGGGAGCGAAGAGAGAGGGAGAAAGCTACTGCTGTTACTGCGGGAATAGGTGTTTGTTCTACCTTGTCCACATCCAATGATCATGAGGGGCGGGGAAGTGGACATGAAGGGTCGGAGGAAGAAGATGATGATGAGGAAGATGAGGAATTATCAACCCACCCTATCCACCTTTTATACACCTACCTCGTGCACCTCTCCCGCTACGATACCTCATACGACCTCCGTGATCGAGCAAGACTCTATCGCTCACTACTCTCTGACCCACAGAGTACACAGCTCGCGAGTCTACTTTTACAGGCGCCCAAGCCGGCGCCAGAGGCGGAGAGTCCGAGTGGGAGAGTGCTGAAGGAAGGGTGGGTTGTGGGGAGTGTAAGCTTGGCGTTGGCGGTGTTAGAAGGGGAGTCAAGTGGGGGGAATGGTGGGGTGAGGGGGTATGTGGGGTTGCCGGTGTGGGTTAGGAAGGGGGAGGAGGTGGGGAAGGGGGTGAGAGATGTGGGGGTAGAGGGGGAGGTGGAGAGGGGGAGTGCCGCGGCGTTTGGAGGGGGGAGAAAGGTGGTTATAGGGAGGGGGGGGGGAGACGAGTGGATTTGTTGGAGGAACCGGAGTGGCAGGGGGAGTGGAGACGATAAAGGCTATAAATGGGAATGGAACTGGGACTGTGGCTGGGGCTGGAGGTGCGAAGGACGAACCGAAGAGTTTGGAGGATTGGTTGGCTAGTGAGGAGAGTAGTAGGGAGGTGGATGAGGAAGAATTTGAGGAGGAGGAGGAGGAAGAAGATGAGGATGAAGAAGAGGATGAAGGTGAAGATGAAGACGAAGACGAAGAGGAGGAGGAAGAGGAGGAGGAAGAAGGTGATGAGGAGGACGAGGAAGACGAAGACGAAGCATCAGGCGATGAAAGAACATCCATGCTACCTCGGAGTTGAGTTTGATTTGCATTGCGTTGGGCCGTGGAGAAATCACATTAATTTAGAGGCACGTATCATAGTCATACTCATACACTGTACACTTAGAGAGAAAAGCGGGATTTATACTGGGAATGGAGAGACACACACTAAATCAATCAGTTGAGTAACTGATACTATTCTCTCGCCCCATAGTATCTTCTGTATGTGCTGCTGGTTAACTTATAGTAATTAGAGTTGTGCATGCTAGATCTAGAATTGCTAAACGCACATATACGGAGGGTGAAATAAAAATATGTACGTTTAGTACATATGTAGTTTTCAATATATGTATTATAATGGAGACATATACCTAACACCGTGAGTATAACACTATACGCGCACGTAAATTGGGTCACCAGACAGGCTCTCTCTAGACTATAATCTTGAAGCCTTGGCCAATGTCAACATCTTCCAGCCCAGTCACATAAACAGACACACTATTTTGCTATGCATGCCACGAGAGGCAACATAGTATGGCCAATTACAAGAGTTGTCTATCTATTTTCACGGTGAATAAGATTGAACCCCAATTCGGGGAAGTTTCCGGAAACGGAATTGGTCTGGACTCCAGATTAGCTTGAGCGCGGAGAGCACGTAAATGCATGTAACTTTCCTACTTAGTTATGTAAATATACAGGCATAAGTTATAATTATTAGCTCAACTGGTGTGAAGTGCTTCTAGGCTTTAGTTTAGATTTATAGTTGATACCTACAATACTCGGAGTCGTAGGCTCCATATACCAAGCACGTAAGAATAGCCATATTAGCCGAACACTGCATGCTCAGAGGGAAAAAAGGCTACATTACGTCTGCGTGCATTACCGTGTAGCTTGCTAGAATCAAGTAAAACTACCTAACAAGAATAAATATAAAATGCTTTTTATTAATTATGTGGTGATCATTGCTATTCTCACGTCTTGAAGTCTTAAACTTCACTATGCGATACACTGATGACCTGCGGAAGCGAGATATTCTGTTTACATCTATATATAAGCAAGAAAACAAAGTTTCACATTGTGATGAAACCAAACTTTAAAGCTGCTTTAAATGGATCGCCGTATGTAATAATATACAGGTAACTATGCGGCACAGCGGAACCATCTCAAGTGGCACATACGCAGGCGTCAGTTAACCTTCAAAGCTAATATTCACCCGGCATGGAGGGGCGACTACCTACAAGTGTGCTCACGGGTAAACTGGAAGGCGTGCCTTAATGCAGGTACCCGGGCCATGATTAAAGCTTAACGTAACGTACCTTCCGTTGGTACATATGCAAGGGAATTGAACACCTTTCGAGACTGGTTTGTACTACAAATACAATGCTGCAACTGGAGCTCCTTTCACTAATAATAATGATTCAGCTGGCCCCGATATTGTTTTAAGTACTATATGACGGATTTAGTACCATGTTTGTCGTTAAAAGTCAAGTTAGTACTCTCTTGCGCAGTGATAATTACCCTGAACACAGTCTCCTGCTCCCACACCACCTTATCTTGCCTCGTCCCCATTTTTATCTACTTATGTATGTGCCCATGTTAGTTTTTGAGGGTGTTGTGCCAACCAGACTATGCCCATATAACAGTAGGACGCATCACAATGGAGGTAGTCTGGTTTATAGGGGTCTCATTACACATCTTGCGCTAGTGAATGTACAGTACGTACGTTGCATAATTCGCCTCAAACTTAACCATTTGTGGACACAACCTAGTCGGGTTATCCTTGTTCCCATTTGGGAAGTTGCCAAATTTCCTTATAACTATATAAGTACTTCCAAGCATCAGAAATGAGCCTTTATATTTTCTCCACAGCAGTATCTTCATATTTATTACCACTTCCCAGTGGTGCCCTGATGGGGGCCGAGCTATCGTAACTGCCTTAGCAATGAATTCGAAGGCTGGCGTCTTACCGCGGTGGCGGGATAATATACTTTTTTTGATACGGACCCGGGAGATTGGTAGCGGCTTTAACTGCTACAAATTCTCTTATGGGCCTGATTAATGCGGATGGTTATGGGATCCATGCATATGCGACCATGCATGAGATGGTTACCTTGCTCCATGGGAGCGGTATTACTATGACTAAGTGACAAGCTGGGTATGTAGTACGAGGTCGCGATTTGGTAACAGTTGCCCGTACTTGTAGGTGGCAGGATCATGATCATTAGTTATGCAGAATTAGGTAGGTTAGGGGCAGTGTCTGGCATTATATGAGAGCCAAAGCTGATAGAACTGGTTTAATACATAATATGACAATTTTAAAGGCGCTGATACGGGAAATACAGCAGACCTCCTGATGCGCAAATACTATTTCTTTGAGGGCGCACTGCCTCACCAAACAGTCAGTATCACTAGCATAGAGCCTGGGTCCACCCAGTCAATGGACCCCTTGTTAGCTAGGTTATCCTCTTGTAAGGAGGCATCATCACGTTTACCATACCATACCTTCAGGAGATATATACAATCGTACGATAGGTATATCACAGTCAATTTACACGAGTCCACCTTGGATGACCACTGGCATGAGTTGCCTATAGTATATTTTACATGGATTATTATGGCTAATAATGCTTGTTTACATATCCCAGGGCATTCGGAGAATCCCCTTTTTTTGCATTGACCCCGAGCAACCACAGAACCATATTACTAAGTTGACACACCTCAATTCCTCAGTTTATAGCATGCATTTCCCCATACTAGAGATGCGGTGATCTACAATATTATGCTCACTTCGTGTAGGCTGACTAGACAGAATAATTCTACGATATTTTTGACGGGGAGGTATCATAAGAGACTGGAGACTGTCAAAGCTATTATACTCGAGGAAGTTGGAGCGAGTTGCTGTGTGAGCAACTGTATCGGGTACCTGCCTGGATTGCGGTGTGTTTATTGAATATCTAGCTTTCGCATTTTCGTACCGGGCTAGTCGCTTACTTCGACTATATTTATTTATATACTCATATGCGGCCAAATAGGGACCACTTGGAAAGCCCGGTGGATTCAAGGTTCAGGACTTCAGGAAAGCTAATCTGCGTGGACAAAGGAGATTAGAGAGCTTAAAACGATGAATCGAGAAAGAGACTTGTGAAACAGAATGAAATTGAGCTCGTGGAATCATCTAACGTCTAGATCTAGACACTATATTCTTGGACCATTAATAGCCTGGAGATTTGGAAACAACAGTGGTTGGCACGAACGCCTAGCTTTAATTCCACCTGCAGCTGGGATTAAAAGGAGTTAAGGTTGGCTGTTTCTAGCCTTGATCCCGGCTGTTTTTGGGAGCTAAGGTGCCAGGTTGCTTTTTACAACTTGACACCTGTTACCTCAATCGAGCCTACCCGCCGGCGGGAAAAGCATTCCAGTGTCCGGGTGGGAGTTAGGTATGTATAAGACCTCCGATATCGATTCGCGTTCCTGGTCTATATTGTAAGTCCCTGGAGCTCGGGTAAAGAGAGAGGATCATATGTGCGTTAGATAAAGAATTACTGGTGTAGGATTCCTAGATGGTGCTAGTGGCTTCAGCTTTGCCCTTCCTTAATCACCTCTGTTGTATTCTAATGTTGCTATATCCTTAGCTACCCGAGGAATGGAGGATCTGACGTACACCTGCAACGCAAGACTCTCACCTCGGGTCTAAGAGGTTCTACGAACGCGGCCTCCGTCTGCCACACCAGTATACCACTTCACGGTTATCTGGAGGACTACTTTGAGCCTATTATATGTTGAGAAACTCTTACCTGCAGCTGTGGTCCATTAGTGTAGATGATTAGAGATGTACGGAAGAGTTTCCTTTCTTGAGAATTTACCAGCTTTGCTCCAGGCCTGTCTTTTCAACATCCAAGCCGCAAGGACGAACCTTCGTCCTCTCGCAAGCAGCTGCAGCAGCCACAGCCGGGGACATCTCTTGGGAGCAAAACGTATACCGGGCCGGCACCTTTATTGGATTCTTCACTTCATATTCAGCATCTGTCCTGAGATTGGTCTATATAGGAACTGGAAACCGCCTTGGGAGCTCTTTCTTCCTTCATATGTACTCTAGATGCGACTGAACAAGGCAAATCAAGGCGGTGCACGCATCCAAACAAACAAGCTACTAGTAGAGCCATACACTCAATACTTCCTCGGCCAGGCCTGGCCTGGCTGTGATCATAAGGGCGCAGCTCGAGCCATGGACTGACGCTCACACCACGAGAACATCACTGCAACCTTCGGATTGAACCCTATCGAAGACCTAGAGTGTATGAGAGACAAATCACCATTGGGCCGGGCTGGGTTGAAATAACGTTAGTATGCATTAGTTCGGAGCTATGCATATTGGGGATATACCTTACTAGCTACAGTATATGGGGAGTATCGGGGAGATTACCTAACTAGCTAGCCTATTCACGATGGTGGCATCTCGGACTTTAGGAATTATTTAGTCAATTTAGGGCCTAGGCGGGACTCTATAGGCCTAAGGTGACTGTTCTCGATCAAAGTTCTCAGGGTTCCGTCAACAAAGTAGTTTTAGCCAGTCATTCTTGACAAGTTTTCCTAAGTCTAGTCCTAAATGGCCGTTGCGGAAAGTGTCGTTACAAAAGGCCAAACTAGACTATCGACTACCTATCGTTAGTCTGGTTGGCACAAGCCGCTCGTAGAGCGTGTAGCTTAGCTCATACACAAGAAGTAGTGTAATAAATCTCAATCAGGCTAGAGACAACTTTGGCGCCTCGTCGAGGGTCTACACGTGCACGAAGCTCAGCTCAGAGTACATGGCTCTAGTTTAGTGGTGTCGGCAGACCTACATACATACTTTGTAGCATGTGACTCAAGTAATCTGACAGTTTCAGCTGGAGGATTGACGACCCTCCTGCTGACCGTCAGGGTCTCACGGAGGAACTCCCATTGTGACATAGATGGCCCAAAGGCCACAAACCGAAGCCGCAAGGAAGCGGCACCTCAATCCCAGCCAACGGATAAATTTGTGAAATCGCATTTTGATGCTTTAGGTACATAGACTGCTAATCCAATTGCGTGTTCATTCGTTAAGGACGTTATGTATGGTTCATCACATGACACAAAACTGCTCGAGCCGAGCCGAGACAGCACACTGCATGCACATAATTAAATGAAATCGCCACTTCCAAACCCACCATATCCTCCCCATCCAGGACCACGCGGGCCCCGCAGGCCACCCCTTGGAGCGTCACCAGGACCAACAGGGTCATATCTACATGCGTAAGTGACAGGGTTAGTTAGCAAAAGGCGGTGAATGAATTTGGCCAAGGGAGTGGGGTGAGGCTCTTCGGTAGATGAGCTGGTGGGGCTAACTAGTACTAACCTTGAACCGGGGGGAAATCTGCAGTATTCGGCGCCTCTCGCGTTAGCGCTTACAGCAGTTGGAAGACGCAGAGCAGAGATTTGCCAAGATAAAGCTATAGATCCAAAAGCGCATAGGTAATACTACTCACCTCTGGTCATTTTCGCCTTGCCCATTGCCATTATTTCCTCCCCCAAACATTGGATGATTGGGAGTTGGATGCATTCCACCCATTGGGCCCATGCCACCAAATCCCGGCCGAGGTATACCGCCCTCCCCAAAGAACGGTCCCCGGAGGGGCGGATTAGGACCCAATCCTGGTGGATTTAAATCATCAGCGCCGATACTGAGGGGATTGCGCCCAGGAGGATAGTTTAAATGCCGAGGAGGTCGCAGAATTTCATATTCATCTTCGAACCCTGGTGGTTCTTCTCCAGCTGGCATTGGAGGGGGCATTCTTGGATGAAATGGCCGTGGTGGGTGAAATCCCATCCGCAGAGGGTCATTAAATTCCGGTTGGTCTGGTTCCTGAAGTCTCTGTGGTGACCTCTGGCTTTGTGAAGCAGAAGTAGAAGCCGTGGCGGGAAATTCCTCCTGATATCCGGGCTTGTTTAGACCTGGCATGAGTTTCTGAATGATGTTTATCTTCACCAGACTCGCTAAATCTGCAATTCGGCTTTGTGATATAAACGCATCCTTGAGCTTCTTCCTCAAGCCTCCATTTTCCTCATCTCCTTCATCTTCGTTGGGTGTATATGGAAAAAAGGACTCGGAAATGAAATCCCTCGTGACGATATCAAAGCTCGTAGTTTTTTCATCTCCTATGCCAAGTCCGAATATGACGACTTTATTTCCCAACCGATTGATCTTTATCAAATACTCTAGCGAGGACTGTGAATGAGCATAGCGAAATGAGTAGGAGCTTCCCGAATTCCACTTTGGTAATAGTGGTTTCAGGTTGGACGTATCGATGGGTGTATCTATCATAAATGCCCAAAGTTAGCAATCTCAGGATCTCAGAATCACCAAATGAGAATATAATGTGAAATTAAAGGAAGCTACTGAAGTTACCTAGCTTATCATCGTCATCTAGGCCGATAAGGCGGAAACCGACCGTTAACATGCAGGCATGGACAAAGAGTGCGATTGCGTCATAGGGATTTCTCAGCGTTTGAGGCCTGGCCGACGACGACTCTGATGACGGCTTCCATAGACTGCCCTCAATCAGACTTAGAAGAGTCGCGGGACTGAGCGGATTGTCTGTCATAGGTGATTATGAAAAATTGTTGCTGATGGATAATTGTAAAGAACTGTGGATTGTGGAGGAATTGTGTAATGCTTCATTCAGGACCCTTATAGAGCGGCGAGACGGGGTTCCACAGATGACGCAGCACTCGCCACCAGGTTTATCCTGGTTTTTCGTACGTGTGGCTTTGCAGCTGCTAGATTTGTGGCTACCTATACCAATGTACTTACTTTTAAGAAGTAACAATGACCATGATAGTTTGATTAAATGAGCAAAGGGTGCTGTATAATCTATGTAGCAATGTCCGAGAGCACGTGTTGTACATGAAAGGACTAAAAATACAGCGCAAAAGATGGTTACCCAAAACACCTACCCAGCAAGATAACCGACAAACGCCAAACATTAATCAGGAGAACCCCCAGATATCGAGAAGTAACATCTGCCAAGCTAATTAATCATAATGCCCTGGTCATCGTAAAGTAAGGTTTCATGCCACTCCAAGCTCTCCGGCCAGAAGCTCAGCCACCATGCGATATCTAATGGTTGGCATGTCGGCTTGAGTAAAGGAAAGCTCCCTTCCACGTGCGAGAACTTCTGCATGCTTACAGGTAAATACACCGCAATCATGCATATTGCTCTGCGAGGGACAATCCTATCGCGAAACGTTAACTCGATCTATATACTTATGTAAAGTGGGTCCAACCTTCACAAAAGACTCTGTCCATTCTCTCCACCATTGATCCCAAGGTTTGTCGATTTTGGCTTTGCCCTTGATCTCATTGGTTAAATATTCCCGTATAACCTGTATTGGTCAGTCACAGACACGATAATGCTCCCACATCAGAAAGATACGTACTCGGAAAAATGTTTCGCTACGGTAAGCCGCGCCACCCCTCATCGAGTCATAAAACTCTAGCCTCTTTTCTTTTGGCCTGACCACACCAAGAGTCCAGTGATTTCCATTAAAGTTTGCGGGGATGAACAGGAAGTCCAAACGCAAAAGATTATCACCTCCCACTTTAGATCTTCTCGTTAGACTTTCAACCTTCTTTGGACCATGCTTCAACAATTGACTCCAGAAGAATGCACCAAAAGCATGTGCTTTTTTAGATTCTTTTCCGTTATTATATTTTTCGGCAACCATGTGCAGATATAAATCGATGATTGAATCATTGAGCCACAACTTGTGGTCGTCATCAATGACAGGATGATTCGCTGGAGGGTGGGGGTTCAACCTCCACATGTCTTCGGAGTATAACTGGACCCTTGCCTTAGAGTTTTCGATTATAACCTTGCCCCTTTCCCTGTCTACAATCACCTGGCGGACTTTGATCAGCGTAGCTTCGCTGAGAGGCTTGACGATAGGTTCTATTCTCTGTTCATATGTGGTGTTAGCATCTGTCAATAAATTCTATTAGGTTACCAATGCTTCACGCACTTGCTCCTTCAGTCGTTGAATTTCTTCGTCCCGCCTTGCTCGCTCCTGTGAGATCTGCTCAAAGGTTTTGAACCTATCGTGTCTATCGCCTGTGAGTGTTGTCAAATAGGCGTCAAGTCTCGGGTCATCCCGAATCGCAACCTTTTGTGCGTCTTCAAACTGAAATGATCATTAGTGCGGCTCTATACCGGGTCTGAAAGTTATCATACCTGCGCCGTTCGAAGTGGACGTTGCCTCCGTGATCGTCGTAGCTCATCGCCCCGTG
This sequence comes from Tirmania nivea, assembly GCA_015179035.1. NCBI lineage: Eukaryota > Fungi > Ascomycota > Pezizomycetes > Pezizales > Pezizaceae > Tirmania > Tirmania nivea. Next base: position 206,486 of record WHUY01000065.1, on the reverse strand, counting down.
CGCGAGACGATGTCAATGGAGAGCCTGTAAACTGGGAAATCCTGACCCTACTTGCTCTCCTTGCTTGTTCTTTGAATGCTTCTGCGGAGCGATGTCTGTTGAAACGCTTCCATTTTGGTACTGCATCACGTCTCGCCACGGTGTCTGCAAGCAGCCAAAAAACATCTTTCTTCTTTTGAGCATCGTTTATTGTGTTCTTGGGAATCCCCGCAGCCCTTGTAATAAGTAGAGGTAGGGATGATTTCGGCGCGGGTGCTGTCACAACGGGCCCAGCTTCGCTTACTGATTCCGGGGTGGGCTCCGGTGTGGTTTCTGGGGTGGGTTCTTGTGTAGGCTTTATTGATGATTCTGTCTGTGTCTCTATGACACTCTCTTCAGTAGATGTTGGCGAGGCTATAACTGTAGACAAATCAGTGCATTGATTCGTATTTATGGACTAGTACGAATAGAAACAAACATTGATTCCAGAGCTCTTCGGTGAAGGCAGTGATTTTGCTGATCACAAAACTGAACGGCTGCATTATGAATGACATCTTAGAGGCCGTACGGCGTGCTTGTGGTGGTGGATACAGTGGTGATTCGGGAGATTGTGAGGCTCGTGAGGATTCAGGTGATCGCGGCGAATAGCGAGGTTCGAATCGGTCGAATCGTTGGTACTTGTTTGCGAGAATTCCGCCAGATAAATCCAGATATGAAGGGTCTTCTTCGAACTTCCTCTTGAAACTTTGTGAAGAAGTAGGTGTTGATGGACTGCTAGACACCGGAGTCGGGATGCTAGTGTCGTTCTCGGGATGCCGGGTTCGGAGGTCAGTCGTGACGTATATCTTGGAACTTCCCATGCTACGCAACTATCCCAAACTGCCTTATTACAGTGCCGGAGAGAATAAGAGTCAGATTTTCTGTGATGTAGAATGATGTTCTCTGTGCCCCAGTGACTCAATTGCAGTCGTGCATATCATGGAGCATGGATACCCGTACAATAATCTCAGAGTACTACCATCAAGGGATAGCTCTGAATGTGGAGGCTGAAGAGCGAGAACTCAACCAGTTTTTTCTGTTTTCTGCACTGCTGTTGGGGACTGAAGTCTGAATAGCAGCTGCGGCGGGCGAGCGTGCGATGGGTAGTGAGTTAAAATTGAATACCGTTAACGATGGGGAAGCATCGCGTTGCTTTGTTGCAAATGAGGCTTGGCATTTTTGTGATGACTCAGCGGAACCTCTGCTTAGTAAGTGGGAGCTCCTAACCGCACTTTGGATATATTCGACTGTCGTGCAGGTGCCCTCGTCAGTATGTATACTTGTAGTCTTAGCTAGATAATCTAGCAGGAACATAAGGAGAGTGTGTGAAATCCGAGAGGCCAGGCATGAGGCGAATATGGCGGGGAGTAAAAGTATACGTATGTACTGTATGTACGGAGGCGCGGAACAAAAGTCTTTTCCCCTTTCTTCTTTGGGAAAACCCTGCATATGCATGCATATATACTTGGCATATGCATATCAGTTCGGATTCAAGTTGGCTATCTACAACTAGCTATCTGTATGACCAATGCCTTCGCTCTCCATAGTCTGGTTGGCACAACACCAGACTACGCTCCCCACCCACCTTACACACCCATCCCACTTCACCCCCTCCTAACTTGCACCGAGTGTTGATAGCGGCATGAAGCGCACCTTGTATGTTCGAGGGCCCTCGGAATATGCTCTAAGATGAGATACTAAACTGCAAGCCAAGCTGAACAAGTGTCTTCTCCCGACCATACTGATCCTTAGTGACTGCATCCATAATAGCCTGCTCCACTGCGGGAGTGATCTTTTTTTTCCTCCCACAGCGATCTCTATTCTGGACATGCTCTATTTTTAATAAGATGCCAGGTTCCTATCCCCTTTGCTATGCTTCAGTATAGAGATTTCGGACATGTCTTGGAGTTATTCCAGTTTGCTGCTGAATAATGGCTAGAGTCTCTCCTATAGATCGCAAGATCACCGCCTGAGTGTGAGACATCCCAATTAGGAGGATTGTTGGGGATGCTCGATTGGCAGGTTTTAGAGGTACTCGATTGATAGGTTGGGAGGTGTTCAATTGGTAGGTTAGGAGGTGCTTGATTGGTAGGTTGAGAGGTGCTCGATTGGTAGGTTGGGAGGTGCTCGATTGGTAGGTTAGGAAGTGCTTGATTGGCAGGCTCGAAGGGTACTCAATTGGCAGGTTGGGGGGTATTCGATTGGCAGGTTTAGGGGGTATGCGATTGGAGAGTTGATATCTAAGAAATTGAGGTCAATATAAGTAATTTAAGAGGGCGAAGAAGGGTAATATACTTGATAAATTATAGGGAAGAGTTAGTTGAAGGGTTAAGGGTCGAGGAAGAGCTGATATATGATGAATTCCATAGTTAGAGAAGAGTAGATATCTAGCCAATTGAGATGTCGGTAATATCTAGTAAATTGAGAGGTTAGACAGTAAGAAAGTAAGACAACTGATGATGTGGGAAGGCCATAGCACTGAGACTATATCCGTAAATATGCATGAATGCTTATGCATATGCCAAGTATCCATGCATGCATAGTCCTGCATATGCAACTCCCAGATAGGAAAGGGGAAAAGACTTTTGTTCCGCGCCTCCGTACTGTACAGTTATATGTAGCACGTTAAGAAACGGTAAATTCAATGCGAGACTGATACCAGATTGAGTCTGCCAGGAAGCTGGAGAAATATAATTAGTCTGGCTACATATGGAATAACGGCGGGGCATCAATTTTCAGTTCCAGTTGCAATTTTATCAATTCAAGCCGATGTACAGCACCCCTCTAGCTAGTCTGGTTGGCACAAGCCTCTCGCAGAGACCCTCTAGCATATCTTCACTTTCATCAATTGCAATTGGGGTACTCGAATGAACTGAAATACTTCTAGATCTCTAGATCTCAAGCTACAGCAATTGGAGGGAGGGATGAATGCCCTGTATGTACGTTGCTTGCAATCTACTAAGATATGGACATGATTAGTCTGGTTTAGTCTGGTTGGCACAACGACCTCTGAACAGACTAGCTACGGAGGGGTCATGCAACCAGACTACATGCGAATTAATAGTCTGGTGCGCTGGGTCGCCAAGAGGGACTTGGCATGAGACTAATAGTCTGGCAAGGCTACGAATTAAAGTATGCTTACCTCAACCAGCTCTGTGCAACCAGACTAACCGGCCCCAGGGTCCACTGGAACTGGTGAAAAAAGTGTGATGTATAATAAACAAACAATACATACATGCACAATGAGGGGACCGGCAGATCCCAAATCTCGGTGGAAAGCCGTCTGTTTTCCTTCCCACTTTCGGGGGTGCTACTTATTGTCCATTGAGATCTCATAATTTCAATCCTCGAAGGTTCGTTGCACTCGCGAGCCTGCCATACCTGAAACGGCTGTGCTCTTTCGCATCTCGGGTGTGTGCATGCACATACATATACTTATACATACGTTCTGTAAGTTACATAAGTAGAAAACACCGTCTGCATACGATTACGCCCTGGCCGCAGAACAAATACGGCTGTGCTTCACAAGCTACCGTCTATTCGTTCTCCCATTTCAACTCTCACACTTTGTCCTTTAGCCCCTTGCATTCTTCTCCTCCACCCTCTCGATCCTGTTGGCCGCCCTGCACACTAGCCGTCATAGCTAAAGAAGTTAATTTAATCTGCCGGTCGTCACTCGCCTCTTCTAGCAAACGTGGGGGGGTGGGCGCGAGTTCTCAGCCTCATCCACCCGTACTGACACCTGCCTCAGACATCCTCGAGGTAGGAAAGGGAGGTGGTTCGCAAAGATCTCCTACGCCATAGTCACATCGCTATTTTCTGTACGACCACTACGTCATGTCGGTTCCTGCTCATGTTCCCGCTGCTGTTCATGTGAGCGGTCCGCCGAACAGCAATTTCCTTGTCGGCTATCCAGGCATTTCAGCTACATTGGTACATTTCCTAGCCATCGCTGCTGCTGCTGCTACTGCTGCTACTGCTACGAGTGCGAATATTTGCTGATATGGCCTCACTTTTGCAAATACAGCCACGAATAGAAGGCAAGGTCGAGATTCGTCCATCTGTAGGCATCAGCGCTCCAGTAGCCATCTCTTATGTTACAATTGGCCTTTACCGACGAGAAACAATACATCCTCATGCTGGAAGTGTGGTTGGGAATCACCTAGCAGCCCCAAGAAAAGATATTGTGGAACTTGTTGGGAACGAGCTCAGGTTATTTCACTGTGGCCCAGGGAAATCGTTCGAAACAGTGCTGGCCATGGACTTGCCCTTCATCTTATTCATACCCTACACACGAGACGGAGAAGGGGAAGTTCCACCAGCGAGCTTGCAACTTCCATCCAGAGTCGCAGAAACCTACTATGAACTCGTCGTATCGGTGCAGCAAGGCACTTCAGACCTCAAGAAGTTTCAATTTCCAGTACCCATTTCTCGATACGATACTCTATCAACGTTTGGAATGTACAACACACCTGAAACACAGGAACGAGTCAGTGATCACTTGGTAACGCTAGGCTTATTCCTCCCTCGGTGGTCATTTGGCCCCAATGACGACGTTAATGTCACCATAAAGTTGGCACCGAACCCCGATTGGCTGTCAAGAGCCCGGAAGGTTACAGTTAAGGGCATAACAGTAGCTATTGAAGAACACATAACATATAACCCCGAAGGGGACGAACCTACCACGAAAGTAAATACTCTACTGAGTAAGAAGGAGAAAGTAGCAAAGAAACTACCGGAACATGGGTACATGACTACCATAGCTATGACATATCCCGCGAAGGATCTACGTGATTCAGACGGATTTTTGCCACGGCAGAGGTCGGCATTTCCATTATGTGCAGTCTCCGGGTTTACAACGTCTGCGGCTCTGTATAAAATCAATTATTATCTTATCGTGAAGGTATGAATTACAGGGACAATCTGAGATTTCGAATGGTATTGCTCACTAACCAAGGAACAGGCAACCATGACAAATTGTAAGGACATAACTGTTAAGCAATCAATCGTTGTCACACCTTTTGACCACATCACATGCAAAAATGAAATGGATGCTATTGCCCAAGCAGCGGTAGATGCATATCAGATAAACATGCTGAATCCTATGTTACCTGCCCAAACAATCATTCGCCCGGGAGATCATAACGCGCTTCATGCCTTGGGCTTTACATACGTCGGCAAGGAGAGAAAACTACTAATACAGTAGCGAGATGCATCATTACATTGGATAGGAGTTAGGAATTTGTCTTCACCGAGTGTAGGCTTCGTTAACCATTCCTTCTCGAAGTCTCTTCATTGAGATATGTCTCACCCACGAAGGAGAAGAAGTACCAATGCAGTGGTTGGTGCCCAGCTTGACTTCTCTGTCAATTTTGGGTTTGGGGCGACCTTTTGGGGTCACAATCGGTCTTGGCTGGCGGGAAAACGCATAACCTTGATTCATTCAACATATCTGGTCACGTTGAGTGTGGGATGTAAAGGTGATAGGTGTTAGAGAGGAGGGATGAAAGTGTCATGTTGATCCCATTTTTGAATTTTTCCAGGTTGGAATCTGTTTTCCGGCGTTCTGCTCTATCTACTAATCAATGTTTCCATCTATACCTTAGCCTGGTTTTTTCATGTTTTTGTTTACCTTGGCCCAGTTTTCATGATTTGTTTTTTATATTTCTACCTTTGCTCTACTGGGTCGGAAGTTGGGTAAGGCAGGATTTCAGCTGTGCCCAGTTGGTGCCTTCATCCTACATGGAGTTCTACGGCAAATTTGTGTTGCGTGTTAGCTTATTTGGTCGGGAATGTACATATGAAGTATGATATACAGGTGTTTATACGTACTTTGGGCTCCTGTATGTACAAGAATCTTACCGTTGCGGGTAGCTTAAGTATATATGATAGACTAGTCTGGCTGGCAGACCAATGATATACTTCTGTCGCGTACCTGAGGCAAGGTGCTTGCGAGCGCTGGTAAGGACTGATTAGTAATTCCTCGGTTAATACAAACAATCGCTTTGATTTATTTTTTGGCAACGTGAATATCCGAAAGTTTGTATCGCTACTCTGGAAACATACTCCGGATACTGAGCCCAGGATCAAGGGTCAAAACACAAGCTGGTTGTCAATATATTCCCTTAATACATGAAAGAGTTTTTAAAGCTCTATTTGTAGATTTCCGGAAACTGTTTATTTTCAGGGATCATATAGTTTTGTAACTAAATCGTGGGAAAAACGAAAGGGGTGCTGGTACCCCTTACTTCTTTCTTTTATTTCACCTGTCCTCCTATTTCCTAAGGAATAAATTGTATTTCTATATCTCAACTGCCCCCTTCCCTGTTCTCGCGATGCGCATGCGGAGGAAGGATTTCATCTATAAATCCAATTCGTTATGGTTGAGGGTAACCCAACAAGCAACTGATCTCGTGGCAGCGGGTCTGGTTGTCGCAGAATATTTATTTCCCAAACCGGTGCGAGGACTGTCTCATGGAACGTGGCACGCTACGATGCGCAAATACGGAAATGAGAAGTTCTTATAATCTGATTTGCTGTATGCTGGGCTCTCATGTCTCAGCTTTCCCAATGAGCTCTACACTGCTCTCGTCTTCCAAACCCGACCGCTTTGTATTGTACATTCCCCTCGTAGATACTTGACATCCAGCCTAATCACGAACCTTTGCTGCCTCAATTTGGCCGGAATATCCTTGAGGTTGTACCTGCAGCTCTCACCTGCGGCATTGTGTCCACCAGATGGCGTATCTTCACTTTATTGTTGTACGTATTTCTGCTCCTCATTTGGGTTTGAGATATGAACTCAGGCAGCTGCTAATTATCAGAAGCACACTATTCTCCTTTACGGCTTCGCTTTGTTGTCCACAGCAGTGAACCCAATAGTTATCAAAGGGAACCACTTTCTTGATTCCAAGACCAATGAGAGGTTCGTTCTTGTCGGACTTGCGTACCAGCCGAAGGGTGAATCAGGCTATGATCCCAGAAGCGGCAGAGACACCCTCACCGATGGACAAGCTTGTTTGAGGGGTAAGTTTTCATGCTGAGGCTACTTCCCGTATTTCTCTGACTGTGTATCAGATGCCATCGTGATGCAGAAGCTGGGTTCGACCCCGATTTATTAAACAAGCTTCATTAGCAGAAACTGATTCCTATATAGGAATAAATACCATACGTGTATACAACTTGAACCCATACCTCAATCATGACGAATGCGCATCTGCTTTTAATGCGGCCGGAATATACCTTGCATTAGATGTAAGAAATCTGAGAAGTTACAAATTTAATTCTGATGGTGCTTGCAGATCAATTCTCCATTCCCAGGCGAATCTATCAACAGGATAAATCCACAGGAGTCTTACAATCCCGGTTACATTACCCGTTCCACCGCTATGGTTGATGCCTTCAGTGGTGAGTCCGTTCCGGTGATGGATGTGTTGACGGGTTGCTGATTCGAGAAGGTTACTCCAATCTCCTACTTTTTTTCGCAGGAAACGAGGTCGTGAATGACATCAGGTCTGCTAAAGCAAGCCCACCATATATGAGGGTAACATCGCTTTTGCTGAACCTTTATATACGGTTAAACTAAGCTATGCTATTTAGGCGGTCCAACGGGATCTCAAACAATATATTCGAAATCATGCCAACAGAACAATTCCTGTCGGATACTCTGCAAGTGACGATCCCCTCAGGCTCTCGATGCACCGATATCTCAGCTGTGGCAATGATGAAGATAGTCGAGCTGACTTCTATGGCCTCAATTCCTATGAATGGTGTCATGGATCCGATTGGGGTACAAGTGGCTATCAAAAGTTGATTGACAGTTTTGACAAGTCACCCATTCCAAGTAAGGCCGCAAGGCCTGTCCTATGGTGAACCCCTCTGACGATAACTAGTTTTTTTCTCCGAGTATGGGTGCAATGCCCATCGCCCGAGATCTTTCACCGAGGTTGGAGTTTTGTACGGGGAGAGGATGGCTAATTCATGGAGTGGAGGAATCGTAAGACCCCGTCACATGCGATTAAGTAGCCGCTGCTGAACGGTGGAAACAGATATATGAGTACTCCGAAGAGCGAAGTATATCTATCTCTCTAGGTCTGGCATGTTTGGGGTTTTTGAAACCGTTCTAACAGTAGTTGCGCTTAGGCGGCTACGGTCTGGTAACACTTTCGAAGAATGGAGATATCAAGCTCACCAAAGAATATGACAATCTCCGAGCCCAGTTAGTTGCCTTCTCCTTTGATTTTGACAGCATTACTTACGGACAGTTTCTAGATATCGTAAGATTGACTTTACTCAAGTTGCCGGATATAAACCAACTATACAAGAAAGGCAAACATGCTCAGCAGCCAATATCTTGGATCAAGATGCGCTCAAGAACAAGTTCAATTACAGCTTCGATCTTCCCAAAAATCCAGCACCGCACTTCATTTACAAGAACTACACCTCAACAGTCAAGGGCGGAAGGCTATTGGAGGTATGGATTAAGTAACCAATATTTCAGGGCAACTGACTGACCTTTAGACAGTTGAGTTCTTATAGGACCTCAAGCAAAGTCCTCTCTAGCGCGGGCGAAGAGCTCACAGATCTGGAGCTCAAGATAACTGTTGATACACCCAATACGCCGCTAGCCCATAATGACAGCGACCTTGCAGACGAAGATCAGGAAGACAACAAAAACGAGGCAGATACCGGGCTTTTTCAACCAAGCTCCAGCTTGGGTATTCTTATTACCTTGATATATCTATTTATTAGTCAGTGAAGACAACAGAAGTGCATGTTTTCCCCTGAGGCTGCATGCCTCTGTTTGTACAACATACTCGGTATTTGATCAAGTAATTGAGGATCCAAGAGGTTCTTCGTCAGTCAAGATTTGTCAAACATGGTTTTCTTGATTATTTTATGCTAGAATTATCGCGTTGCTTCCTCCAGCAGCTCAGCAAAAAAAATAGACTATTGTAATAATAACCACCATACCCATGCGTTTGCACAGATAGCGTGGTGTTTCAGGGCACCCTAGCTAGTAGTACACCAATTGAACCCGCAAGATTTCTTATTCCAGCCTAACTCCTGTCTCTCAATCAGTTCAGATAATTACGGATGATCATAGATCTCCACCCCTTCATGCTTCATTATTCAGTCATTAAGAAAATCCTTGACCTCATACATTTTGCATATCCATTCATCGCTTCAACCCAATAACTCAACATCTAAACCGATAGCCCGCATGAAGAGATTCACATTTGCTGACTTTTGAGCACCAACATCCGGTGGGAGAGCTTTGCTCGTCATCACATTCTCCAACACTCGATCCCTATGTCTTTATTAGCAAGCTTTCCCTAGCAGCAAGAAAACATCCAAAGGGCGGAGGGATAAAAAGGACTCACTTCACTGCCGCCACCAATCTCTGTTGTTGCAACGCCGTTGCTCCAACCGCCATCGATGCCAAAAACTGCCACATATAAACATCATCGACAAAGTTCGCCGGGGGGAAGCACTCCAAAAAGTGTGGCTCCAGTGTCTCAAATAAGCGATCATAAGTCTTACTCCAGTTCGCTAACTCTACTGGGTCCACGAGTCCAGACTGCTTGATGATTTCTGCGCGGCTAGTAAACATCGTCAAGAAGGCCAATCCGATCTTTGTCTTTGCGACGAATATGACATCGACTCGCTCGAGAAGGATCCCGAGAAGACCAATTACGATGTGCAGAGGGGCTTCAGAGACGTAGCCTAGGAGTGGAGGAAGGACGGTCTGTGCAAATATTTCGATTTCCTCTCGGACAGTGGCGGGGAGGGAAGTTTCGTTTGCGTGATAAATGCCAGATTTGACGACATCAAGGATGTCGAGGTGTACGACAATCATGGTGAGGATCGTTACGCGTTGTTCGGGGTCGATGTGGCGGAATATACGGGGAATGGTTTTCTTGCCTTTAGCGTAGGAGAGGATGGCGATGAAAGGGTGTGTGGAGGAGGAATTAGGGTCAATCGGTTCCATTATTTTCATCTCCTTCCACAAATTGTCAACGAGCCCATCTCGCTTGGATTTCCACTCGATATGCTCCGCTGTTGGAGATTGTACTATTGCCAATGGTGGCGGTATTACCCTCTCATGCATTTCTAGATCCAAAAGAGTATCATAGATGTTCTCAATGGCTCTTAACAAGGCCTTCTTATTTGCACCAGTATAAACCGTGCCCGCTTTCCTCGTTGGCTGTTCTCCAGCCTTGTGAATATTCAGCATTGGCCTAGGTGTTTTGACATTGCTAAACGAGATTTTTCCCAATGAGCCCTCCAACACCAACTGGGATGCTTTCGGTCTTGCCTTCGCCGCTGCAACGGCCCTTTGTACCTGCTGCTCCATCCGCTGGAGGTGATTGTCCTGCCTCCTGAACTTCCCGCCTTTGTGATACTGGCCCTGTTGGAAAAGATATGTCTGCGCGAATTGATTGAGAGGCTGTTGCGGGTTGTTCCTTGCCTGGATGGCAGAGTGCACCTGGTAATAGAAGTCCTCAGCAAAGGAGTCTTCATTAACGGACACCAGCTGCTGAAGTTGTATCCTGGTGATGAAGTTCTTGTCTGCTGGAGTCATGAGCCCGTTATACTTAGCCTGGAAGGGAGTCAGTGAATTTTCGCAACCATTGATTTCAGAGTTTGCTTACGAGTTGTGCAATCTTATGATTCCTCTTCAACCTTCTGCTTTCCTCCTCCAACATCCTTGCCCTATCCTCATCTGTCGGTTGCTGCAGTTTGGCCAACGCAGGGATCCCCGTAGGTACCCCGATAGGAAGTCCAGCGGGTGGGCCAGTAGGAATTGCGGGAGAATGGGCCCCAATGTGGCGGGGTGGGCGACCTTGGTTGAAGATTCCTAGGGGTCCGGGCGATGGTCGCTGCTCCGGGGGAAGAAAATGATGGGGTGGAGGGGTTGCTGTATGTTTCAAGAACTGGGCAGGAGGTGGGAAGAGTGGATGATCGGGGCTGCATGATTGTAGCTGTGGGGGCTCGGAGAGTGGTGGTAGAGCGCGGACTTGTGGCACGGTGGGTGGAGGGAGTGGAGCCGGTTGAGGCGGCCTTTGGCTTTGGGCCAATATTTGCGCCTCAACTTCCTCCAAGCTCATAAACTTCTTGGAACTGGTGGAAAATTGCTGCATGGGTTCATGGTAAGGAGCTTGATATTGCGGGATTAACGGCGCATAACCATGATTCGAAGCTGTTGCTCCACTGTTCCACAAGGACATCTCCGGCTGCAAGTCTGGGATTGGCTCGGGGGACTTAACTGCTGCGGCCGTTGGCTTTGCTGGTGCAACCTTGGGTGTGACAATAGGCTGTGGCTTCTTTGGCGCCTGGCGACTGAAAACCATATGCTCCTCATTGATGGCATCCGCAACTTTGGCAGTAGAACCATAAAAATCAAAATCCTTGCCTGTTCACTCAGCGCACAGTTTAGCATGTCGACTAGTATAGGGACCAAAATAATCTCCATACCCACTGGCTCTGAAGCTCCGAATGTATCATCATTTAGATCATCGTCCTTTTCATCTAAATCGTCTCCAAGCCCGTCATATGTATCCTCAAAGTCATATCTGATCACAGTCTCAGCAATTCCCTCTTATACCATGGGAGGTCACATGAACCCACCCCTCATCGCCCTCCAGCTGCCCACTAGTCTTGGAAGAAAGTGCAGCAAAATGATCCAGAGCCTGGCCGAAACCAGGCATTTTCGAATTGTGCGCCGGCTTCTGCGGAAGCCCAAAGAACGACATGGCGCTGATCTCAACGGTCGGTGAAGATTCACCTCAGAGAAATGCGAAAAAAAAGGCAATACGTTGTCAATAGAGATCACAAGGACAACATATGGGAAGGAAGATGAAAGCGGAATAACCAGGGGTTATGAATTTGCCCCACGATAAATCGAATAAGCGTGGCGGGGTTATTTGCGTTGAGGCCCGACATTCCCAGATATAAACGCATTGCGATTAGTCATGTGCAGCCGAGACCAAACCCAGCGAAGTTGGTCACTCAGGGTAAGAGAACCGGTGGTTAAGTATCCCCAGTCTCAAGCGATAAGCAAGACTATAGATAAAGTATGTATGCTGGCCATGATGGCTCATCGATTCTACGCTTCCTCAACGCCATCGTACCTTAAGCACAGCACTGCAACAGTGAGCGTAGAGCTTCAACTCACCTCTGGGACCTGATACTACATATCTCAATATCTCTCTTATGTCAAACTACGAAATGATTACGACACATAAGAAGACATCCCTGACGACACAAAGAAAACAAAAACAGGCGTTGAAAAGTATCAGACACCTGCGACCTGAAGCTTTCACATTCCACGTGAACGGGCGTGTAGCGATAGCTAGGTAGTTTCTGACATATTTTGTACAAGGCCAATGTAAGCTGAATTTCAAACCTTTACGGGGAGCAGATAGCTCAACTTGAATGCTCATGCCTAGTTCCTACATATTGTGGTCTCTTGCATGAGGGTGACAACCGCTTCTTTCACAGATGTCGATACCGTCATCCTCATAGTCCGCGCAGTCGCACTTGCTACAATTTCCAAGCGGACCACCAAGGCTGGCCTGCTGCCTGGTGGTAGTGTCGGCGTCTGTCGTTTGGGGTTTGTGACATGGTAGTCAGATAGATTGAAGTTGTGAGATAGAGGTAGGTCTGTTGGAACTAATGAGTCGAAAGTTGCGAGGGCTGGTTCGTACAGTTTGGTGGGAAATAAGGATACTAGGAGGTCTCTCACAAAATGTCTGGCTGTGATCATGGTCTCTGCATACACAGAGCCAAAACCCTGCCTGCAGACTACGTCAGATTTGCAAGGACATGCCGATCTAAGAATTAATACGGGGAATGCTAGCTGAAATTGTGGTAGTTATGCCGTGGAAGAACGAAAGGCTCACGTAACGCAAGCGAAAGTGGCTTGTTTTGGCAATTATCACTTACACGGCCCTATGTACCATACATGTGCAAGTACTTGCCTGCCACTCAAGTGCATTGAATATGCTCAGTTATCTAGATATACTTACCCTCAACTGCCTCAGATATTCCGTCGCAGCTGGAGCCATTCCATATCAGAGTTTATTTTAGACCCTTGCCATCGAGCTTAAGATTCGTAGGATGCTGTGCGCTGCTGTAAGCACGATAAGGCTGAAGCTGAAGAGTGGTGCAACCAGACTAAGAAGTGTAAGTAAGCATACCGGTACTTGTAAATGTGTCAATTGACTTAGTATCAATTAATTCGCTTCAGCGCAGCATCGGGAATCGAGAGCTTCTTGCCCAGGCAGGATTAAAGCTCTCTTTGAGGGCAATCGGTGTCACAATATTGGAGCCAGCCTTGGACAGAATAGTGCGGCCACTCATAGCGGCTGACGAACCCTGCCCTGTTCTCGTCCCGGCCCCGGTTGTAGCAAATTTCGAGGTCGTGAAACTTAATTTCATGAATTCAGTCTTCTGATAAGGGCCGCCCCGAAACAACTCCTCCCCCTCCCCCCTTCCCCCCCGATAGTGTCGGCCTGTCAAATAGAAGTAGCATTACTGTAGATGTTCCTGTAGTCTGGTTCGCACTACGTTACTGCTGCTGTGCCTGCTCGTTTCCAGCTTTGAGCGTATTGCCCCAGACTCGGGGTTTCGCGTTTCCTTAGCTGTGACTTGCGCGCCTTCGACGGATATAACAAATTTTTAAGCAAAGACAGGGATAGCAGCGCATTACGACGACTGGTAATAAACAAGCCCCACCGACGCTTTATCCCACCGGATTCCCCGAAAACTTCAGTTCCCCTCCCAGTTGATACGGTACGGGACAGAACTAGACAGATACCGTCGGCTGTCACGCCAGCATTATATACATTACCCTAATTTCGTGGAACCTAAGGGAGCTGCTATTTTTATGAGCAGATTACTTGGGTTTGCCAGCTCCAACTTAAGTCTTCCAGACATCTTGGGCTTTGTTCCAGAAACAACAAACCGACTCTCCTACCTTCGCTCCCTGTTGTCTGACCTTCGCTTATCTTAATTTGCTTGCCGCCGATATGGCGATTGCAACTAACACTCGGACGTTACGTTTCGTCCTTCTCGCATTTTTTGTGAGTTCATTCAGGCTTAGGAGCTTTCTGCATCTTCAAACACAAATACTGACTATACTGCCAAAGTCCATTGCGGTACTATACAAGGTCTTTGATACCGGCTACTACCCCAAAACATCTCTACCATCTGCCAGCGACATTGCCCAGCAGCAAGCCAACAATGCCAAAAGTCATGCGCCTGACCAATCTCCAGTCCAAAGCCCTGAGAACCTTGCTCTTGATATCGCCGGCGGCCCTCGTGCGAATGCTGTCTTCGTCACTTTAGCCCGTAATAACGACGTTTGGGAAATTGCACATAGCATCAAGCAAGTTGAGGACAGGTTCAATCGCAAGTTTCATTACGACTGGGTTTTCTTGAATGATAAACCCTTCGACGACCACTTCAAAAGGGTTATCAAGAACCTTGTTAGCGGTCAGGCAAAATTTGGTTTGATTCCTAAGGAGCATTGGTCTTTCCCTGATTGGATCGATCAGGATAAAGCCGCAAAGGTCAGAGAGGAGATGGTAAGAATAGTTGTCTATATTGTTTAAAGTTAGCTTTTTAAGTGGATAACTAAGAAGTTGAGTGTCTAGAGAGAGAATAAAGTTATCTATGGAGACTCAGTATCTTATCGTCACATGTGTCGATTCGAAAGCGGATTTTTCTTTAGACATGAGCTTCTGAAGCCATATGATTACTATTGGCGTGTCGAGCCCGGGATCAAGCTCTTTTGCGATATTGACTATGACCCATTCCTCTTTATGAAGGACAACAATAAGAAATATGGTAATTCAGGTCCTTTTTGTCATAGCCATAATTCCTAATATTATTATTTTCAGGATTTACTCTCTCACTCAAGGAGTACGAGGCCACTATTCCCACGCTGTGGAAGACTACCAAGGAATTCATTAAAGAGCATCCAGAGTATCTTGCGGAGGATAACTCTATGGGCTTCGTCTCAGAAGACAGTGGCCACTCCTACAATCTCTGCCATTTCGTAAGTCTCGCCTGCCTTCCCAAGCATTTACTAAGCTTCAAGCATATTCTCCGATAGAACTAACACGCTCCTTTATTTGCAGTGGAGCAATTTTGAGATCGGAGACCTGAATTTCTGGAGAAGCAAAGCATACATGGCCTTCTTTGAATACCTCGACAAGGCAGGTGGCTTCTTCTATGAGCGGTGGGGGGATGCTCCGGTTCACTCGATTGCTGCGGCTTTGTTCTTGCCGAAGAATCAAATACACTTTTTTAATGATATTGCGTATGTGTACGCCCTCTTCGCGACTATCTTGGTCTGAACTAACGGCTTCTTATAGGTATTGGCATAACCCGTTTACGCACTGCCCCACTACTGAGGCAGACAGGATGAAGGGCAAATGCAGCTGTAACCCAGGCGACAACTTCGACTGGAAGGACTACTCTTGCACGTCAAAGTTCTTTGAGGTCAATGGATATGAGAAGCCAGAGGGCTATCATAACCAGCAATAGGACTAGCTTCTGGAGAAAACGCATTTTCATACAAGAAATAATTACGGATGGAATTGAATGACAATTGCGGCACCACCAATTGCCGCATGTAACCACGATCAAAACTAGCGAAATTCACGATTTTGTACTTTTTGGGGTTCTTTTGAATTTGTATTATCAGGGCTTCCAGCAGATATGGTTGAACAGCTAACGCATATGAAGTGGCGATGGGGTTGCGTTTTTCTAGGTGTGATCAGTCATTCATGTCTCACGTTATCCACTTGTTTTACATGGTTTCTGGTGTCTTTGGTATCTAGCTAGTCTTCTTTCTTAGTCTCTAGGAAATAAAGGATCTATATAATTCTATCGTACATGGCATGCGTGGCTGGAATGGAATGAGGTGTAGGGTTGAACAAGAATGCGAGAGCAGCTTTTACGATATTGTTTTACGTTGCTTTCTGCGGCTTTTTGGTCCCATATTTCGACCGTGATGTGATTCTGTTGGGCACTCCTCCCTATCATCGAAGTTAATTTTCTGGAACCCCAAAACCCATCCTGCACACGAGATCCTCACCAAATCCATAGCCCCTCGGACCAAGTGGTACTTCACTCCTGGGCAATCCTGCGAACGGCCACCTCGTACCAGCACGACTGAGTGCTGCTGTACATTGTGACCTATATCACCCCAATATACTCCCGCGTCAGCCAATGCTCTAGGATATTCGATGCAGCTGAGATATTGAGGCTGATTGTCACACACCTTCACCAGGAATATATGCTGTAATCACCTTCTCCGTACTCAATTTCACCCTCGCAATTTTCCGCTCTGCGGAATTGGGTTTCTTCGGAGACATGGTCGACACCTTGAGACAGATGCCTTTCATGCATGGACGCCCGACGAGTGCGGGGGAGACGGGACGACGGGCACGCTGTTCCTTGCGGCAGCCTTTGCGCACTTGATTGTAGGTCGCCATTGCGCGGGAGAGGATGGGGGAGGTGGTGTTGGTGATTGGTGGGGTTCTCGGGAGGAGGCAGGGGATGGTGGGGGTGCTGGAGGTGGGGCGGAGGAGGGCGGGGAGCTGCCGGAGGAGATTGAACATATTTGCGCCTGAGCTGCGGATGAGGAGTGGAGTGTTTGGTCCGACTGGAGGTGCCGGTGCTTGTGAGGTCCTGAGCTCAATAGACGCCAAGAGATCCAACAGGGTATCACGTGGGGATGAGCAGCACGAGCTTCGCAGCGGGTGTCTTACAGTTGCACAGACACAGCATCTTGCGCCGACGTCTGCCTGCTTCCGTGGTCCGCACAGGTTGCAAATACAGCCGCCCAGTCACGGACGTCCCGAAACAGACTTCCCAGACACGGGGCGCACTGCGGACTTTGCAAAGTATCGCGGGGCATATAACCACACCGAAACCCCCACTACACGAAACCCCACATGCTATGACTTCAACGAGCATACCACTGACCCCCACGGGGCCTGTTCGCCCGTCGTTATCGTCTCGCGTCAGCATGGCAATGGGTTCCCGGTCGCTGGAAGCTGGAGAGCTGAGGAATACGGTGCCGGATGAGCATCTGGAGGAGATTGAAGCTATCAAGAGATATGAGGTATGCTAGAAATCGCGCTTTGGGGATACCGCAAATCAGGTGGTAGTGTGATATGGGGTTATGTGGGGATTTGTGCTGACAGAAGGGTGGGGGAAGTAGGATTTTACTACAATTGGTGCGCACGAGCTCTCCTGGCGCATTGAACTGGCAGGACGGTGAAGAGCTGGAGACAGCAAATGGGAACGGAAACTAATGGTGGGACTATTTGGTAGATTGGGTACAAGACGCCGCACGCGCACAGCTACGGCGGAGGCTAAAAGAGCGGCAGAGGCATAACGGGTTTTGGGTACGGGGCAGAGTGGCAGGGTGGAGGAGGAAACTGTCGGAGGCGTATGATGCGGGGCAGGCGTGGATCGTGGTCAGCTTGATAGGTAGGGACCATCAGGATAACCAATACAGGATGCTGAGGTGGGGCCTGTGCCATGGGAAGTCCTAAGATTAGGGGGAATGCTGTACGACTGGGTTTGGAATGATAACAGTTGGCTGATCGTCTCCCACGCATGGTTGCAGGGACATGCATTGGCCTCAACGCTGCCTTTTTAAACATCATCACAGAGTGGTTATCAGATATAAAGCGGGGCCACTGTACGACGGCGTGGTACCTGAATGAGAGTTTCTGCTGCTGGGGATCGGAGCATGGTACGTGCATTCCCTCGAGCGTCGACTTCTATGCCACACCCTTGAAATACGTTTCAACTAAGGTCCTTCGAGGAATTTATCCTACGAGTAAGACTAACTTGAATTTGCCTGAACCTACAGGATCCTGTAACGAATGGAAAACATGGACTTCCTTTGGACCAGCCAACTATATAATATACATTTTATTTTCTGTACTTTCCCCATTCCCATCCCAGAGCCCAAGTTATCCAAAATTGACATTTTCCCATATTAGGTCCTCTTCGCCTTCACTGCGGCCATCCTCGTAAAATCCTTCGCCCCCTATGCCGCTGGTTCTGGTATTTCAGAAATCAAATGCATCATTGCAGGATTCATCATGAAAGGCTTTCTTGGCTGGAAAACCCTCCTAATAAAATCTATCGGTCTCCCTCTCGCCATCGGTTCTGGACTGTGTGTCGGAAAGGAAGGACCAAGCGTTCATTATGCCGTGTGCACGGGGAATGTGATTAGTAGGTTATTTGGAAAGTACAGGAGGAACGCAGCGAAAATGAGGGAGATTCTAAGTGCCTGTGCGGCAGCGGGTGTGGCGGTTGCTTTTGGAAGTCCGATTGGTGGGGTATTATTTTCGCTTGAGGTATGCGGGGTTCAGGGTAACACTGGGTTATTGTTTATTTATTCCGAAGATGAGTGTGCTGATAGTGGTGGGTAGGAAATGGCACCACATTTCCCCCTGAAGACGATGTGGAGGAGTTATTTTTGTGCTCTGGTCGCTACAGCTGTTCTTGCTGTATGCCGCCCTCCCTTCTTCTCTACCGACGATTATAACTCACTCTCTCCACCTAGGCAATGAACCCCTTCCGTACAGGGCAACTGGTCATGTTCCAAGTCTCGTACGATCGAGACTGGCACTTTTTCGAAGTCGTCTTTTTCATTGCCCTGGGCATATTCGGTGGTCTATACGGCGAATTCGTAATAAAATGGAACCTCCGTGCGCAGGCCTTCCGGAAAAGATATCTCAAGCAGTACGCCATTAGCGAGGTTGTATTTCTGGCAGCGATTACGGCGGTGATTTGTTGGTGGAATGCGTTTCTGAGAATTGACATGACCGAAGCGATGGAGAGGCTGTTTAGGGAGTGTGAAGGCGGGGTAGACGCACATGGGCTCTGCGAGTACGCTTCGCCGTTCCTCTCTTTTTCTCCGCAAAGGGGGGTTTTGCGTGAAGGTGCTAATTCGAAGGTTAATAGACCATCCCACCGCTGGCGTATAATCTTTTCCTTGTGCATCGCCTGCATCATCCGTCTCTTCCTCGTCATCATCTCCTACGGCTGTAAAGTCCCCGCTGGCATATTCGTCCCCTCCATGGCAATCGGCGCTACATTCGGGCGCATGGTAGGGATCCTCGTTCAAGCCCTCCATGAAGCCCACCCCGACTCTCGCTTCTTCGCCGCTTGCTCTCCAGATGTCCCCTGTATCACACCGGGGACATATGCCTTCCTCGGTGCAGCAGCGGCACTAAGTGGAATTATGCACATCACCGTCTCTGTGGTGGTTATCATGTTCGAGCTCACGGGCGCGCTGACGTATATCCTCCCCACGATGATCGTGGTAGGATTCACGAAAGCAGTCACGTCGAGGCTCGCCCATGGAGGCATCGCCGATCGCATGATATGGTTCAATGGGTTCCCGTATCTAGATAGTAAGGGTGAGCATTCGTTTGGGATTCCGATTAGTCAGATTATGATTTCCGATCTTACGGTGTTAGTGGTGTCCGGGAATGGCATGACGTTGGATGAGGTGGAGGGGATGCTGAAGGGGAATAAGTTCCAGGGGTTTCCGGTCGTGAAGGATAAAGCGGGGAAGATGCTCTTGGGGTATTTGGGGAGAACGGAACTACTTTATGGTCTGGAGAGGGCGAGAAGGGAGAGAAACCATTTACCGGGGAGAGCGAAGTGTTTGTTCACCCCCCCCAGCGAGGAGGGGTCAGGTGGGTTACCTCACGTGCCCGGAACGACAGTCGGCACAAGTGCCGCCCCTGCGGCGGCAGGTTTGATGACGTCCCAGGCCAGTAATAGTTATTCTGATACACCTACGATTGATTTTTCGAGGTTTGTGGATCCAACGCCACTTACTGTCCACCCCAGTCTACCCCTAGAAACCGTCATGGAGATATTCAAGAAACTGGGTCCTAGGGTGATTTTAGTGGAGCACAGGGGCAGGTTATGTGGGCTTGTGACGATAAAGGATTGTTTGGCGTATCAAGCGAAGGTAGAGAATCGAGATGGGGGAGGATTTGGGAGGGGCGTGGGCGAGTATGTGACTGGGAATGGAGTGGAGGAGGGCCAGGAGAAGTTGTGGGAGTGGATCGTTTGGTGTGTGCAGTGGGTGAGTTGGAAGGTGTTGAAGGTGAGAAGAGGGCCACCGAGTGAGGCCGGAAGTGAGATTATGTTGTGGAGTGATGATGAGGGTGAGGATGCGGATGCGGATGAAGTGGAGAGTGGTGGGGAGGAAGGAGGAGTGGAGATGGGTGTGAGAAGGCGAGAGAGTAGGGTGAGGGTGCTTTAGGATGAGCCGTTATTATATATACTTTGATATCAGTAGTAGTGTTAATCCGAGTGAAAGACCTGAACTTTGTACTGCTCACTGTATCTCATTCATCTTCTCTAGAGAACCCACTTCCAACAGCAATCTAAATACCAATATAAACATCAACCAAAAAGAAACTAGACCCAACTGTTCGAATTAGGCGTTGACGTCGTCATGTCTATGTAAGGCCAATAACAGCTGCAGTGGACGATAGTTGATGGCATTCTATTCCTCTATTTCTCTCTTTGCTGTTTCTAATTTCTTGTCCTACTTTGGAAATCTATTCCAAACGCAATATGAACAGTTAGACAACACGATTTATAGCATAATTATTTGAAGGTGACTTCTCCCTCACCCTCCTTTTCGGCAAGGATGAGACCTTCGGCCGCGATTTCTTCTGTGGTTGCTTGGCCTTCCACGATGTCTTTGACTCTCTTGTGGATATCTTCGAAAGTGTGGAAGACGGTGAAGGGGAGGCCTTCTCGTTGGCAATAGGTGATCAGGTCTATTGGGTCAGCATATGAGTCCGGGTTTTTACTTGATTCGGAGAGCGCCTCAAAGACCTCGAAATGGGGACTTACCATGGCCGTGCTTTGCGAACAGGAGGTCTGTTTCCCTCGCAGCAGAGAGATCCGAGACTCCGTCTCCGCAGTAGAATAATGTTGGGCGCTGTCCTTTAGGCTTCGTATTGTATGGCTTGATAGCCAAGGACTTGTCGTGGCCGAAATGACTTTACCCACTCATCATTAGCATTTCCCAAGGCCAAAGTCACATCTATATCAAGCTACATATTGTATGCCCCTGGAGTACGTAACTCACCTGTCGTCATGGTAGACAATCTCCCATCTGCCACCCTCGATCTTAACCCGATTGGCAATAATCTCAATTTTCTCTGCCCCGGGTCCCACAAGATCCTTCAAAAGGGCACGGATAATAGGTTCCATTCCGGAGGAGAGCACAATAACGGGGATTCCTTCAGACTGGCACCAATCGAAAAAGGTCTTGAACCCAGGATCGAGCTTGATATTCTTGCGGAGGAGCTCAATGCATTCTGAAAATGGGAGCTTGATCGAGTCAAGCATGTCCTTGAATGCATCTCTGGGAGGGTATTAGTAGCTGTGCCAGGCACCGGGGAGAACGATAAGTGGGACTTACCGGAAGTTCCAGCGGCCGTTGAGGACTTCGAGGTTGAGCTCTCGACGGCGTTTCTCGCCATATCCAACATTGTCGGTCTGTATGGAGAACCGAGTAAGCATTTTTGGGCAGACTTGGTGTGGTAAAGCTTATGAGGAGCTGAGATGATCAACTCAGTGGACAGTTACCATAAAATCGTTGCCTAGATTCCCATCCTGTCAGTACCACGAACTCAATGTGAGCAATTTACAGGGAGATAACTCACTGTCCCTCAAAGTAATAGTTCCATCAAAGTCCGTGAAGACGATAGCTCTGGGCTCTCCGGTCCATGGAGTGTTGGGATCCCATAGAGCCGCCATCGTGGAACTTGTAGTATTCCTTCGTGATTTGTTGAGAGAGCGCTTTGAGAAGCCAAGATGAGAAAGATTAGGTATTAGGAACGGGCCCTAGATGCAAAGATAAAGTGAGGGGGCTACTCTCGCCTTCAAATATCGCCTGTGGGCACTTGTAAACTTGTAGTGGGGGCAGCTCAACCAAGGAAGAGCGGTAGAATACGTCAAAGGGTCTGCGAACCCTGTCAGCAAGCTAAAGTTGTGCAGCGATCTGCACCGCAGCATTCCACATGTCCACGCCGAACCGTCAATTTCACCTACCACGGGCTGATCAAAGCCCATCCGTGTCCGATACCTAATTCCCTTTCGATCCCCCCGGCCTCTGTTGCTTCGCTCCGCCCGATATGAGGCCCCTGTTTCAGCGGACAGCTCTGCTGGCTCGGCAGTTCTCCTGGCGAGAGTTTGCATCGGTGGTAGGACGTCGGCAACAGCTGCCAGCACGGCTGGTGTGTCTTCAATGGCAACAGCTGCCAGCACGGCCGGTGTGTCTTCAATGTCAATTCCTGCTGGTTAGACGGCAGCCATATTCAATTGGCCTGGGGAGCAATCCTCCCTCCTGTGCTCCTCCCTCTGATGAGAAGAAGCCTGCCGATGAGCAAAAACCCCAAGAAAGGCCGGCGGAGAATGAAGAGCCTACAAAAGATGCGAAGCCTTCCAACTCGCCACGGGTCGATGTTACGAAGCTACCCTCGACAATAGAGAGCAAACGGATAGAGATTTCAAAGAGGATTTCGGCTGCAATGAATGACCTACAGAGTACATTATTCGTGGCTGGGAAGAGGCTAAACGAGGCTACGGGATACGCAGGTATTGAGCAAATGAAGAAGGCGATTGAAGCGCAGGGTACATTGCACTCCGCCTCATCAATACAGAGTGGTTTGTGCTAATAGGCATTCAACCAGAGGCCCACGTCCGCAACTCCCGAGCCGAAGTTCGTGCCGCCAAAGAAGCTTACCAACAAGCCATCAATCGCCGCTCCGCCTCTCAACGAGAAGTCAACGAGCTCCTTCAGCGAAAACACGCCTGGTCTCCCAGCGATCTTGAACGGTTCACCTCCCTGTATCGGAACGACCATGCCAATGAGCAAGAGGAAGTCGCCGCACAGGAAAGACTCGCTAAAGCCGAAAGAGTCGCAGACGAAGCGCAAAGCCTACTGACGAAAAATATATTGACACGATACCATGAAGAGCAGATTTGGAGCGACAAAATCCGAAGCGCGAGTACATGGGTGACCTGGGCGCTAATGGGGTTCAATGTGTTTTTGTTTGTGATTGTGCAATTGGGTTTAGAGCCCTGGCGGAGGAGGAGACTGGTTGGTGGATTTGAGGAGAAAGTAAGAGAGGTGATACAAGAGGAGACATTGAGGTCTGCGTTGCTTAGGCTGGAACATCCACAAAAATTGGAACCAGTACTGGAAGCTTTGGGAGTAGTTAAAGGAGAGGAGACTGTAAAAGCAGCTGAAGTAGTGGAGGAGCAGGACAAGATAACTTCTGCGGATGCTGGCGTAATACCACAGGCAGTGGAAGATGCCACTATTCCCGTGGAGGAGGCCTTGAATGTGCAGAAACCCAGCGTGAGGTGGACAGAGATACCTTTTACAGAGGCAGTCAAGCAGAAAGCAGTGACGGTGAAGGAAAAGGTCAATCAGCTATTCAGCGAGCAGGCCATATCACTACGGCAGAGAGATCTCACTACAGTTGCAGTGGGAAGCGCAGCAGTTGGAGCTGTTGTCACTGGAGTTATTACATTTCTTTGGAACCGATGACTAGTATCGTCATATTTAGCCATTGTACTGTAGTTATTTGTATAAAAGCATACTTCGTACATATAATGTTTTTATCTAAAGATTAATATTAAATATATTAATTTTCTAGATAAAAACCGGCTGCGCTAGAACTTGTATTTTTGTCAAAACCAAATATCTGGTTCATCGCGGGGTATCGGCAGCGGGGCAATCACCTGACCGCCATAAGACCTTTATCGGCCCGGGCATCCCCTGCTTACATAACCTCAGAAATCCAGCCAATCACGACCTCCCTTGCGGGCATTAGTAACGGCGCAGTGAGCAGAACTCTTCTGACCGCAGCTTCGCTAACTTGCCATTTTTATATTTCCCCACCGCAATTCCACCCCCGCAACACACCCCAGCTACCAATTGCTGTCCTTACATACCTCCGACCACAATGCAGTGCTTCCGCGCAATCCCCACGGCCCTCCGCACAGCCGTTGCACCCAGGACCGCCGCTGCGGCTTTTTCGACTGTCCAGGCTCGGCAACAGGTCGGATATGACAATGCGTACAAGTCTCCTTTCGTCTCCTCTGGGCAGAGCACAACCAAGATCCCGGACTTCTCGAAGTACAAGAGCTCTGGAAGCCCGACGAGCAACAAGGTGTTTGGATACTTCATGGCCGGAACCATGGGTGTTTTGAGTGCTGCTGGAGCTAAGGCGACTGTTCAAGGTGGGTAATGTATTACCATATACCTTTGCTTGTGCATCTGGGGATGAAGGAAAGGCTTTCTGGTAACTAAGGGGTAAGGAGGATTATGGAGGGCCAGGAGGGATACCAGATTGTCGGAATTCGGTGGAAGTTTGATATCAGAAACTTGCCGCATACATAACATTGGAAAACTAACATCAATCCTTCTCGGCCACAGACTTCCTCGTCAACATGTCCGCCTCCGCCGACGTCCTCGCCATGGCCAAGGTTGAGGTTGACCTCGCCTCCATCCCCGAGGGCAAGAACGTCATCATCAAATGGCGTGGTAAGCCCGTCTTCATCCGCCACCGTACCCCCTCCGAAATTGAAGAAGCCAACAGCATCAAGGTCGAGTCTCTCCGTGATCCTCAGCAAGACGCCGATCGTGTCCAGAAACCAGAGTGGCTTGTCATGTTGGGGATCTGCACACACTTGGGTTGTGTGCCCATCGGCGAGGCTGGTGACTACGGTGGATGGTTCTGCCCTTGCCACGGCTCCCACTACGATATTTCCGGGAGGATTAGGAGAGGTCCGGCGCCTTTGAATTTAGAGATTCCACAGTATGAGATTACGGAAGATGATAAGCTTATTATTGGTTAAATTGCGAAATTCACACTCACTACGAAACCCGTCTCCCCTACACCTAATCACCACATTAAACCGACTTTACATACCCCAACACCACCACCACACACCAACATAGACCGCTTGTTAGAACGAAAAAGAGTACATAAACTCGTAAGGGAAGAGCATGGCAGAAGATTTGGAGCGTTATTGGAGGGATGATGTATATTTTTGAATGGGAGCGTTATTTATTTTTCTTTTGTTATCCGTTTTTTCTCATTGCTAGTCTTTAAATCTTGCCAAATACTTACAGTACCCTTACGTTTATGTTCGCACAGCATCGCCAAATTTCTGGCCTTTGCTCAGCGGCGCCAACCAGGAACTCATGCCCGCCACCAAATACGGTAATTCCCATTTTCTTGTGTAATATATATGTTTGCATGTAGATAATAGAGCTCAGGGGTTCCAATTTTCCTCTCCCTCCTAGTATACCATGCCATCGTTCTGAATCTGAATTTTACCTCGAGATAAGGCCTTTTCCCAACTTATAGCCAACTCGCTCATCTGCCACAAAGCATCATCAGACAACTTCCTCAAAACATCCATTCTATCCGAAAAACCCAAACACATGGATATATTTGTGAAAAACGTACTGTAGTCACAACCAACCCAGAGCGTGAGGATATGCCACTGTTACATGAGTAAGCCGGTATTTATTTTCCCTAGGCCTTCGGAGCACACTCACACTCACGCTTCGCTTCCACGATCGGAAAAATATTAACATGTGCTGCATAGTGGTATTATCTGTAACCACGAGTCTCTAAGGTAATATAATATGATATGCAACCCCGCTTTCCGCTCCCTCCAAGAGGTAGGCAACCACAGGTCCCATGACATTCTCGCACCCCCCCTTCTGAGATTGAGTCTTCGACCTAACCTAATTGTGCGAGAAGGCCGATATGCAGATATCGATCTGTTTTAGTCTTTGGTGCCGGGTGAGTGTGAAGTTATAGTCTTTAAGGGTAACTGCAATTTCTTGTGGCCCAAAAAAAACCAGTTGGTAAACGCATAAACGAACAAAAAAATAAAAAATAAAAATAAAAATAAAAAAAAATAACCACTCAACTACTACCAACAGTATCAGTGCAAGAAACACTACAATCCCTTGGGGAGGGTGGGGTGTAGAACTCCACTTACCAGTCCCCCAAGCATAGCCCTTCACCCATCATTAAACGTAAGCTCCCCCTCCTCCCCCTCCTCCCCCTCCTCCTCTCCTTACCCAGGAACCACATCAAGGGGCCTTGACAAGCTTACCCACGTCACCGAACGCGAACCCCGCCCCCCACCTTCAACTTCCTCATGCTGGCTCCCCTTCTTCTTCCTCTTCTTCGAGAGCCCCACTCAGCAAAAAAGTATATATGAGAAAAAAAAAAAACATAACCCGAACACATACCTCTAGCTCCAGGCCGGCCTTGTCAAGTTCCTGCCGACGCAGGAGTGCTGCACCCCCAGCTGGCCCCACCTCAGCTGCGGGAGGACGGACTACGACGGCTTTGGGAAGATGAAACCTGAACTGGTATAGTGGAAACCGAAAGCCAGACATGATAGGTTATCAACCGCTTTGCGAAAAAGAACTTTTAAACGAGGGCTGGATGGAGATGATCGAAAATAGAATTCTGATCTCTGCTGATGATATCATTTAAGTGAAAGGTCATGAAAATCGCTCCAGTTATATACTTACCTACAGTAGTTACCACCCTTCACGTACTTGTATATATCCAACGACCAAGGTTTTATGTTAAGGTGCCGTGAACTACATATGTACCGAAGAGATTGAATGCCGGGAGTCTTGGCATGTAATACTGTTACCCTGAACTGCAGACCCTCGCAGGTGCATATCCATGTACATAAAGCTTGAGCCAACCTTCCCGCAACACTCGAGGTATATTCTAATTAGTCATACATGCACAGCAAATAACAAAAAAAACACCCTCGGCCATCCATAAACACAAAAACATCAGAAAGAAGTTGCTAAGGTAAAACCATTATCATCATTGGTTTCTTTCTTCGCTTTCCCCAAAAAAACTCAAGATAACCCTCCGTCTACTGACTGACCTGCCGCCTCGCCACCCTCAGCATACAGGACCGCACAGCCACCACGCACATGACAACACAAGATAAACAACAAGAGGGCGTCTCTCAAGTCAGGCACACATTATGATGTCAATTCTATGTACAGTAGTGGGAACGTTGCAACAAGGCAGAGGTGAAATGTATGATTGATCTTGTTTATAGGAAGTAGTCGGGTGTTCCTATGGAATCATTAGTTGCCAAGACTCAATGCTTAACTTGGGGATGTTGGAGGCTTACGTCTAGAAACCATGGGTTCTCCTGCCCTTGGACATGGGTCAAATTGTAAACTGAAAGGGTTTCTGTCAGCTGCTGATTCTGGAGTGCTACTCTATTGTCGAGACTTACAAGGTATATTTAAGATGCTCGTCAATTTCCATGATAGCAGCTTGATTACCACACCTGTAGCAGTAGTTTGGTGCTACAAAGTCATTAGTCACACATTTCCTCTTAAGAAATCCAGATTACATGGTCTCACCTGAGAAGATCGTTACAACATTCCTATCCTGCGACCAATTATATCCTTCCATGACCAATTGATGTGCCCTGGCTACCAGCGTAAGCCCATTATTATGGTTGAACGCTTCTGAAATATCCTGGCCGAATGTGTAACCAGCACCACGAGGCGATATCCCCCATCCACAGCGGTCATCTGGGTCAGACCATAAAAGGTCACACATTGGCCCTTCATGAGGCACTTCCTGAATTCTGTCCAAGGCACGGATGTTGTCGAGGGTGTCGATACTAGGAGACAGACCACCATGGAGACAGAATATTTGGTTGTCAATGAGAGCTGTCAAAGGAAGAAAATCGAACAAGTCTGTGAATAGTCTATGCATTGAATATCGAAGCGTCAGTTTGACGTTGGTAGAGATAGCGAAAGATTAGCAGAGTGGCCCAGACATACTTCCAAACGTTCGCGTTTCCGTATTTACGCAAACACTCATCGTAGAAACCATAAACCTGTGTGATCTGCCTCGACTCGTGATTTCCGCGAAGGATGGTAATACGTTGAGGATAGCGGATTTTAAGGGCGACAAGAAGGGTTACCGTCTCGACGGAGTAATACCCTCGATCAACGTAATCACCTAAAGGAGAGCTCAGGGGTTAGCCAGCCCCAGCTCTCGAACTCTGCCCGTCACTGCAAAGCAAAAGCCATACCCATAAATAGATAGTTTGTGTCTGGATTAGGGCCTCCGATTCTGAACAGCTCCATCAAGTCATGGAACTGCCCATGGATATCTCCACAGACAGTCACCGGGCATCTCTATTCTCATAGTCAATTTTACATCCGCTTAAGTGAGTTACCGTTGAAAGAAGGACCCATACCACTGGTTGAACGTTGGATTCGTCTTGCAAAATCTCTCGGGCCTACGGACACTCCGGGGTCAGCCATCAGGCACGTGAGACCCTTCACCCCCTCCACAGTTATTCCGGAGGGGCACACTCTGCTGACCTTTTCACAAAGCCTTTGTACATTCTCTTCGCTCAACTGTTTACATGTCATGAGCTGCTCAATCCACCCATCAAGCTCGTTAATCGACGAGGAGTCCCGAAGGTTCGATACGTAGGCAGGCGGTGGGGTTTTCCCGACATCGAGATCCATCTTTGAATCCATAACAGAATTCGGATAATATGGCAGCCAAACTTAACTAGATGTGGACGAAGTTTACCGCAGAGGGGTGTTGTTTAGTTTATACCGAGGGGCAAAATCCTTGGTGGTGTTGATGTTGTTGATAAGGAGGGGCTAAGTGACGTGGGAAGCAAAATAAGAAAGCAGCACTGAAAGAAATGGTGAACAACAACGTTTCGGAGTGAAGTCGGCGGCAACAGGAAGTAAACGGCACTCAAAAGGGGAGCTTTTCTGTCGGGATATTGGAGCTTTCGTGAGGCGGGGGAGAGGTAGGACTGGGAATAGTGTGAACAGATAAGGTTGCTTAAGGCTTCAAACTCGGTGCTACGAATGGATGGTTTAGCGGGAAGGCACGATGCTCTACCTAGTCCCTGGACAGGCACCCTATGGGCATAAACTAAGAAACAAGATAAAATGCTACCGGCGAAGGGTCCTAAATTGTTTTTTTATTTTGTACGAGTCCACTAGAAATGTCGTTTATTTGTGACTTAAGGCACCTGCCAATGATCACCTGGTCGCAGAGCGGCGTTATGAGGTGTCTATCATGGTCTCGCCAGCATGTCACTGCTTATTCGGCGCCCCTTGTCCCCCCAAAAAAACTATCGCCAAGCGTGGGGGATTTATAAATATATGGGATTTACAGCCTTGCTTATTGGTGGTGATGACTTCGTCATTCACCAGCCTGGCTGCACGGTCTTTAGAGACTTTCACATAGCCCCCAAAAGTAAATATAATGAATCGCATGCAGGCCTCACTGTTACGACATGATTTGCAGGATCGCAATCGTGTTGTTATTCGGCCTTGCGTTTCCACGTGCTGCTCATGCTATCAAGCGAGTCGATCAGCTCAGGGGGAGTTTTCTGGGAGTGAAGACTCCAACACTTCAAATATCAAGTTCGTTCACCTTTACAAAAAGCGCCATATACAAAACTATACTCAGATAGTCCCAACCCCAAACCTGAAGAGAGAATGAACATATAGATCAGCACGAACCCCTCCCAAACTAAGTATATCAATTGAACCCGTTCAGTAACTCGAAGGAATGTTAAATAAAATAACGAATATGTAAAAGAGTTTGGGAATATAAAATTTTCAACAAGAAATGCAATTGAACCAACTGAACTGCAAGAAGGTCCGAGACCCAGTCGTTTTAAGAAATCACCAGAAATGACTTTGCTAATTGGCAGAAATAGGCACCGCCCCCCCCCTACATCACAATGTCGGATATGCTCGCTCGCTAGCGAGACGCGTAGGGGCGATTCATGGCCGCCACTTCCCGGGCGATTGTTGTCCATTCCATCTCCCTCTTGACACTGATATTCTCTTTACGAGATTGAATTTCTTCCCACTTCAACAGCTCATACATGAACCTGCAGTGAGGCTGAATTATGACATTCAGACGGCGGGCTCGGACATAGCAACTAGAACATGTCAGATGAAGGTTTGCAAATTGATGAAGGGAAAACATACTAGGCCCGTGGAACAGACAAATTCAATGACCGCATCACTTCTGCAATGCAAATTGTCGCAGAGCGGGAAACACCAACCCGGCAGTGAACGAGTGTTGGCTCTCCATTACAGCGGCCCTCATCTTAAAGTGAGAATTAGTGTCTCAATCCGATGCAAGCTGTAGGTGCAAAAACTCACTAATAAAGTCTAAACAATTGTTGAAAACATGCGCCAGGGAATCAATCCCATTATCTTGCACATTATCAACCGACAAAACCTTTGACTTCCCCCATTCGTTTAACTCCTCTGATGTCCAAGAGACGAACTCCCCCACGCTAAGAACTCGTTTGATACCCAATGCCTGTAACAAAGCAGGATTATTCGCGTGATTGAGGTTCCCTAAATACATATACGGTAGAATACGGCTGGGCAAGGACCCATCCATCTTTAACAACCATTTCGGTTCGGGAGATAGCAAAGACAATGACACCATAGCTCGACCGTTGGGGCTTGCTCGGAGAAGTCGCTGTTGAATCGTGCGTAGAAGGCTCAGATCTCCAGCGTACGCAAAAAAGTTCCGCTTCTTCTCACAGTGTAAGTGCACCCATGCATCATGAACAGGTAGACCCTGTGCATACATGACATAGGCAAGTGCTAACAGCGATGTCTCCGTGTACCCATCTGTGCAGTGAATGAGTATTCTCCGCCCTGCCGAAGAAGATGTCATTTGAGTATCTCCCTCTGCATCTGTTTTAAGTGTACCGTAACCATCTTCACTTGCATGGGAGTGTATCCAACGACAGATCTCCATAATACCATCCATTTCATAGGGAGCAGGGAATACGCTTCCCGAAGAAGGAAATTCGAGCATCTGGGTCTCATTTGTATGTTCCAGGGCTTCTGATATTGCCCTCAGTGAGGCTGGTGAAGGGATATGAGCTAGATCGCTAGCCTCAATCATAATATCCCAGTGCGTGTCTTGGCTAAATCTGTGGCTAGGATCTAAACCGGCATCGGCAGTTGACCCCAGGAAGACATTCCTGGAGATTTCTGACGCACGAGACATTGTACACATTTCAGAGCGTTCCCAATGATCTGAAGCTGTTAGTGGGATATAAAAGAGGCCGCTCAGGGTCAGGCATACAAAATTCCACAACATGCCCTGTTAGCTTCCCTTTTGAATCGACGGATATTAATTCCGGAAATAGCTCTTCAAAAACAGAGAATGGGTCTTTATATTCTATGTCAGCCAGTACTAATGGTAGCTCGATAATGGAAGCTCACCAGTCACCACGAATGTATTGTATACCGGAAGCCTCGATTCTGAGTTCTGGCGGAAGTGTATCTGAGCAGCTGATATCCGTTTCGCTACTTCTTCCACTTCTTCGATGCCTGCGCCGGTGCCTCCATAAACAATGATATCCGATAACGTAGCAAATTTTCCAACCTGAATGTGGAAATTCCGGACACAGAAACCATTCTGGGGATCTAGATTGACGAATCGCGGTTGCCCCTCTGTTTGTAAAACATCTTCTGGAACGACAGCGCCCTTCAGTTTGCAGGAATTCAGATCACCACCAACTTTTACAACAGTAACAAATCGAACACATGTCGGTACTTTCTTCACCACCTTTTTACGAGCATTGAAGAACTCTATCTGTAAATGATTCTCAGGATGAGCACCATGAGCCCAAGGAAATATATCATCGGCGTTTGGAAGAGGTTGAGTAGCTATATGATTGATTGCAGCTGCAACACCGGCGGCATCAATTGCTCTAAGAGGTGGAGAGTCCTGGATCAACGGATAGTTGTCTGGTGGATATAGCCGGGAGGATATAGAGCATTGGACTTCTTGAGATGGTGGGGATTGTGGAGGTGTTACAGGAAGCGTTTGTCCTACGGGTAATGGGCTGAGAGGAGATGCCAGATGCTTGTTGGGAATTGCTACTGGAGAGCTCGCAAATTGACTAGTAATCGGGGACTGTGACTTTGGGGTATCGAGTATAGATATGCTCTGAACCACCGAAGGAGGAGTCGGAGATGTCCGACATATGGGTTGAAGTGTGATGGTAGCCATTATGACTGCTTAATCCCAGAGATGATAGATATTGAGGTAGTTGGTCCGAGCTTCTTGAGATGAATCTGCACAGGATAAATGACGACTGACGACGAGAGGCGTGTGTTGAGCGTTATCCCCGTGAACTGCTCTCCCTCGTGATAAGTATAGTACGTACGTGCTGGTCGTTCTGTAGCTGAGATCTCAGAGGTGTCCCATGAATAACCAGGCTACAAAGGACTTATCGTTGTGTTGAAAGAAAATGAAGGTTAAGCCTACTTGATGTGTAGATGTGAGCGGCCTGGCTCAATGAGAGTGACGTTTGGAGGAAGCAATAACTCACTAAACAGGCTGACAAAAGAACAGTAAGTGCTACTTCGGCTTTGATGGAGGGTTTAAAGTGAAATTTGGGGTAAGATTGTCTTAATTAAGTCTTTGAACCGTGAGATTGCTCTAACTGATAGATTTTTTTCTTTTCCTGTCACGTCGAGGCTTTCCTCAAGTCCAGGATGTAAGACAGGCGACTCCCAGTTGTGGGTGGGCGCGCTCCTTGTCTCGAGGGTAGCCCTCCTCACAGAGGGATGCAATGCGTGTGGTTTGTGGTGCGCCGGCTGCCTGACCGGAAAGTATCGTGTCCTATGAGGGAGTGCCACTATAAGAAGTATAAGTAAGTAGGTGTATCAAGCAACACTCGGCAATATATGAGTGAAAATCTTATGATTCACGACCACCTGAAGCTCATAAGGGCGTTTGATATCCCACAGGTGTCTGTGCGGGTAATAAACAGCCCAACTCATGAGGGAGGCGGGAGGATGTTTGTATCAATTCTCCTTGGATGTGAACCAGAAACTGAGCCTGCAAAAGTAAAGGCTCCTGCCGCACCACCATAGCACCCAGTCAGCCCCTGTTGTACGGTATTCTAGACAGGTGCAAAAGTGCTCCTCCCGACAGTACCTTGCAACTGATCTTGCGCTGCTGAGTGCACATGGGTGAAGTTGGAAGCAGAGAGGACGCAACCTCCGAATGCAACCTTGAAGCGATATGATATGCCGCTGCTAACGCAGACCAGGGTTGAACTGGGTTGTATCCCAGTAAGCAGCCCCTCCATGCAGCTCGCGAGTTGAAGTGGTGTGCACACAAACAGCAGTATATAGATGTGATGAGCAATTGAAGATATAATTGTGTTAAAGAGCTAGGAGGCTTAAGGTGTGACCATCCCCACTATCGTCAGAATCCTGAGCTTCATGCCGATGTCCTTTGCCCCGCACCACCATTATTGAGGTACGGTGCTAACGGTACTGTACAAAATATGTAATTGCTTTACTCCATTCCCACCGCATCACCCCGCTACAGTTAAAATCCGGAAAATCCCTCTACCCCTGTCCAATGTACCGGGCAGTTTCGACTTTATAGGCAAATACATCAAGAATATAACGCCAACAGGGATGGTCTACCTACCTTGTAGTAAAGCAGAACTCTACGTACACTTTGCGTCGCCACAATGGAGCACTTACAACGAAACTACCTACTTCAAGAACCCCACTCATATCTCTACGAGAGGCCGGTCCGCCAGACTACCACTAAATCTGCACTAAATCCATACATGCTGTCTGCCCATTGGCCGCAGCATCCTTTAGCGCTGCCTCGTCCATCCGCACACACCCTCCTCATGGGCACACCCCCTTCAACTTTGTTGATAAGCAAACACATGCCCACCAATTAGTGCTCCATCCTTTATTTCAGACCAAGAAGCAGGGTTATTTATTTACCGACCCAAGGCTAAATGTAATGACAACAATTGATAACAAAGAAGCATATCACTTCACGGGAGGTGACGGGAGATTTCGTGAGAGAAACGGGGTGCTAATCTAGGTGTTCAATATAGATACTGCAGCTTTAACTTCCAACAGTCGTAAACGGGTATTAGTGATCGAAGATCTCACGGGACGTCGACCTCAACTGCATGAGACTAAAGTTCGGCAGAGCCATGATAGCTATCTATGAACAGGGGTAATCTGACCTAATCTCGGCACCCACCCAAGACCAGCTTTTCAAAATCTGGGGTAACAGGCAGGGACAAAACGACTTGAGACAGATCTTCAAATATCATATTCTTGGGCACTCTCACATTACGTATATTCAGGAAGCTATGGAAAGAATTGGCATTGGCCCCTGCCTGTTACGTATACAAAGTTTCTAAGAGGCGAAAAGTGGATATCTATTTACATTATTTTCGGCCCTCAGTGCAAGCTGCTGACAATAAGAGAGAAAATAAAAACAATCATGGTACGAATGCCTCAATTTACTTGTACTCCGTTGACATGTTTATTTTCTCTTCCCATCCAAATAAAAGCGCTGATCAAATCTCAATGTGGCAAGCGCAATCACCACCATAAGCTCCAGCATTGGTTGATGTATAATAAGTTGGTGGTACCATCCGGGGTCTGTTATACGGTAGGTCGAGGTGAGAGGAACGTAGTTGTGGTTCTAAATGCTACGCCAAGGGCTGTAATTCGATTCTTTGGTTAGCTACTAATCTCTACCTGCATCTTGGTTGAGGGAATACTTACTCAACATGACAGACACTCCAA
The DNA here is from genome assembly GCA_015179035.1 of Tirmania nivea. Lineage (NCBI taxonomy): Eukaryota > Fungi > Ascomycota > Pezizomycetes > Pezizales > Pezizaceae > Tirmania > Tirmania nivea. The sequence continues at coordinate 171,700 of WHUY01000065.1, read as the reverse complement.
GTACGATGGCGACTTTGGTGCTCATGCTCCCAACCCCGAGTTTTGTTGGTGGGGATCCACTGGGAGTCAAGTACGCAATGAGGGTGATGGGGAATAGGTGAGAACGTGAAGACTGTCATCCATATACCACAGAACTTCCTGACATCTATTAAGAGTTTAGTATATCTAACTATCTAGGCAGGCGAGAGGGGTGGATGAATTCTACATACCTATATCGGTTTTCAGGATGCTTGGGTTGGTCGTCTCGAATGACTGGACCGTAGTAGTGATTACTGCGGGCAACATGTTAGCAAACATTTACCCTATGAGAGGAAAGGACTTATACTAACCCATAACCAGAACAGCAATTATTGACGCATAGTACACTTTGAATGCATATCCCACAAGCTTGCTAAGTCCTGTAACTGGATGAAGGGCTCCCACAATCCGCTGTGCACAGACCAGGTTGACAATAAACAATAACTAGACTCCTGCAGAAAACAGCACCTGTGCTGCAATTGTGAGGCCTGCGTCGGTCGGACTCGTCGCCTAGGCTATTCGCATACCGAAGGTAGCGGATCGGGGCATGCAGAAAACCGAAGATCATCATAGAGAAGATAAATAACCGACCCTGGGCTTTTGTTCTGTTTGAATATCCGCGAATGGATGAAGGCATTGATGACGAAAAGTGCAGTAAGCACTCCGTAAACTGGAATGTCGGTTTTTCGGTCTGGGATCCCTCCTAGGACGGCATTTGGGACCTCGACCCCGGGTGGCATCGTCGTCGCCTATTTCCATGGCATGATTTCAGCAGACGGAGAAGCATCTGCTTTCTGGACTGCCAACCATCTTTTCTATGTATGATTCAGATATATCACGAACAAAAGCGAGATATGTCGCTTCCAGGGCCTGTATAACCCAAACAGAAAGTAATAACAAAATTGGATGGACTGCACAAACAGGCCGCCAGGAATGCTGACGAAATTTATCCCGTTTCTCTGGGGAAAATCTCCTTCTATTAACCCCCCCTCCAGTGCCTTAGGCTGGTTGCACAGCTCCTCTAACCAACCTACAGTTCCTTGGACCTGTTAGCCAGGCTGGGCCTGTGGAGCTCGAAACCGAGCACTATTGGAACGTCGGTACAACTCTGGAACCGTAGTCTGGCTGCACTACCAGACTGCCTAGACCGTTAGTTAAATTACAGCCAAGGTGACACCTGATAGCACTTGCCGAACCGAGGCGGGCGCAGCACGTTGCATGAGTAGAATTTTTTATTTGCTACAGTGCCTCAAGACGGATTAAGCTTTACTGCAGGCAGCCGTGTCGATTCATGCTGGAACGCCAAAATGTTTGGGACGAGAGTATTGTGAGACATGTCGTTAAGTACGACCATGTCATTAATATCGGAAGCAATTCCGGCGGATCACGCTAACAATTTTTAACTAATAAATGAAAAGCTGAAGTTTCGATGCGGGACTCGTCATGACGAGTTAATGTTCTCTCATATTGAGTACATTATACCATAACAACGTGAATACTTATATCAACACAAAATATTACACCAATGAGAATACCACATCAATGAGAATACCACATCAACGCGAATACCACATTAATATGAATACATATCAGAAAGTCTGAAGTCATGGAGCCAATTTGAAATGTTTGACGAGTCCTAATCGTATGTTGATTCGGTTTACAACTTACAAGCTTACGGTACGGTACACGTTCTGAAAGTGCCTTAGTACAACTGTAATTAGGGAAATTGTGACCGAGTCTGAGAGCTTGTCGTAAGAGGATCGATGGAGAGGTAACGCGCACTGAAAACCACCTATGGCTGGGTCATTTGGAAGAAACGATGGTGTGGGAGTTGTAATAATATCATATATTTCGACATGGTATTCACATTGATATGGTATTTGCGTTGATGTGGTATTCACATATAATGTACTCAATCAAATGATATGGCGAGAGAACAATAACTCGTCATGAAGAGCTTCTTCGCAAGGTGTTTTTATTTAAGTAGTTAGTGAAATTGTTAGCGTGATCCGCCTGAATCACTTCAGAGACGGAATATGCGGAGTTTGGAAACACCGTAGTCCCGTTAAAACCCTGGAATCCATTAACTGCTATACAATATCTAACTCCAATACCACTGGAGAGCCATCCAATCAATCTCCTTTTACCTACACCTTGCCTTTCCTCTCGAGCTCCCTATCTCACAATCAGTATTACCGCCGGAAAAAGCAATATGCCCCCACAAATATCGCAAAAATATCGCAAACAATTGGAGTCACCGCCGTCGCCAATGCTCTACCTACGGTGTGTTGTTACAACTACCAACAAGTGGAGGAGGAAAAAGAAAAAACAAATTATGCTGAGTAAACGATTCACAATAGACTTACTCTCGCTCTTCCTGCATTATCTGTGCGTTGATTTTTGCGCCTTTGGACGGCTCGTGCCCGTTTCGCCAGGCAGGCATTCGGGGGTCTTCGGGCTCATTGTACTTAATTTACTAATATAAAACAATTCTACATTCACAAGTTCTTATATTAGTTATTAGATATATATATAAAAGTATATATTCCTAACCAGCTTATATCTAGTAGGAGTAGCTTTACAAAGTAGCTTTAGTAGTAGCTCTATATGACTTTATAGAAAAAAGAAAAGTATAGAATTATTAATTTACTAATATAAAACCAAAACTATACTCATAAGTTCTTATATCTATTAGTTAGTAATGTTTATTTGTTGTGGACTAATAGAGTTAAGTGTGCTAGGCTATGAATAATACTAAGGGTTGGGCTGGAAATCTAAACAATTTCTCTAGGCTAATATTTTTTGAGTGAGTAGCGATTAAGCAAGAATTACTAGAAGCTTGGCAGACAATACTAGCCTCGTAGCAACCAGTCTGTTGTCTATGGGCGGAGTTGCGAGGTCACGAACTACAAAAATATTAACCTGGGTACGAGGCTACCCAAAGTTCGCTTTTCGGGTTACTGTAGAGTGGTTGGTTAGATAGATGGATCCCCCGCAAGAAGTCAGATAATGGTTATTTGAAAGACAACTCCTCTCTCAACCCTTAATCATGTCCATGCAAAACTCTACAGCAGGCACGTCCACTTCAGGGCAGCCTTCTTTGACACCTCAAAGACCCTATACAAAGCAGGGGCACCGTGACCAAACCGTGCCTCTCCCACAGTTTGGAGATCTAATTTTCTTACGATTGCCATTTGATTTATCGGGTCCGGTAACCACGAGATCTCCGTCTATAGCAAACAGCTCTACGACAAGCGGAAGGTCTAGGCCGTACCACCCTTGTGTCGTGTACGGGGTCCTGGAGCAACCAATACAAGCAGTACTGCAACTTACTGTATTTGTTTGTCGGTCATTCTCAACCGACGATCCCGAAGCATGGATTAAAGAGTTGCAACCTGCCGATAGAGAGTTTATGGTACCCTTGGAACCATCTGCACAAGGTGCCACATCTCTTCCACCTCCAGTAGGATTCGGACCTCCAGTTACCTTCGAGCCAGATTTCGTATTGAAGAAGAGGACCTGGGTGATTGCAAGAAATATAACAATTGCGCTCTCAGCAGGCAGAGCAGTAAGTTCCCTGACCTTTATTCCCGTCTTATTAGAGTGACTATAGGCTAACCCTTGCTGGTACTCTGTAGTATAAACTGTCCGACGGTAGGCTGAGCCTGGAAGAAATGCGGCGACTACACAATCAGCACATCAAGCTATCCTCCAGCACACCCTCACCGGACGTTCTTCCTCCTGAAAGTTTTACCCTTTCCATGGGCGTATGTATGTCTGCCCCAGTGGTTTACCGTGGTGATTCAATGCTCTTCTGCTAACAGTTGAATAGCAGGCACAATCTACCTAGGATCAATTGGGTATGAAAGTGATGATGATGACGATAATGGGGACCCGCAGGACCAGGAGGATGATGGTATGGATATTGCTAAGTTTATGGAGTTCTTACATAATGCGGCTGCTCCTATGAACCCTTATGCAGCGAAAATGGCAAAGAAATATGCGGATACAAGAAAGGAGTTGTTAGAAAATCGAGTGTTTGGATGGATGGATACCATTCAATAAATTGATAAGTACTACATAAATTCCATAAATTTATTTAAAATCACCAGTATTATTTTGTTATTGATTATGGGGGGCCCGATGTTGAGAAAGAATAATTACTGAGTTAAGTATAATTAATTATCCGATGTGTTTGGAAAAGAGTATTTAGCATTGAGTTTGGAGATAGAGATATGCAGGCTCTAGCACACGCTTTAGCATGTGTATTAGTTACTGAAATCGTGTATATATAGGAGGGGAAACGCCCTCCTTCAGACATTATCAGTTCACACTTCAATATCACCTATATACATATTTCAGTATATTTCCTCTTTAGTCTATATTCCTCCTTATAATTCAACGTTCCTACACGTCTTATAGCTCTGTTAGAACGTCCACTATATATTCTTTCCTTCATTGGATACTTGGTAGAATCCTGCTGCCTGTTGTCTACAGTGTATTTTCATCATACACCTGTATTTCAACAGGTTATGAGCCTGGATAGAGTATTTAGGGAGCGATGGAGAAAGATGGGTAACGAGCGAAGCGAGCAGAGTGGCTAATAGCAAAAAAACCCAGGTTGAGATTTGTTCGCAACAAACAGTACTGTGGGAGGAGATGAGCATGTGAGAAGAGCTTGAAGGCGGAGCTGATAATCATTTTCATAGCCCACACCTGTCTGGAACTATGCTCGCTCTTGCTCGTGCATACGCTTCTCGGCAGCGGCGAGCCGTTTTGCGTTGGCGCGTTGGTCCTCTGGGAGGTAGAGCACGTCAGGTTGTTTGAGTTGCGTTTCACAAATCAGTAAAAAACCATGCATCATGTGGGAGGGATAGCAAGGGTTCGGGAAGCCCATGCGCGGAATCCCAGCGTTACAAGAAGCTTATTTTCCAACTGGTGCAGGGACGGCGGGGGGGGAGGGGGGGGGGGGGGAAAGAACGCACTCGGGGCGAGGAAGTCATGGGCCGGATCGCCCCCAGTCTCCTGGCAGACCTCGTGGACGAGCTGCTCAGGGGACTTGGCCTTCTTGCTTGTCTTTTGGTCGCTGTCTTCGTAGGTTTGAGGGTTCCCGACGCTAAACTGCATTGCGCCGGAGCCGGGGTTGGGTTTTCTGGAATAATGGTGGGCCATGCTGGTGTTGTTTTGGTGGAGCTGGTGCTGTGCTCACGGAACGGGTCGTCTGCTACTGTATATATATGCAGAGGCCTTGAATTTGTGATGCCGGCTTGACGTCATGCTGGGAGAGGCGACTTTGGACTAACATAGGGGGTTTCGGATGTTGTAGGATATCAATACCTACAGAAAGTGAACTTATTGATACAGAGCATACAAATCCCTACGGAGGGGTCATGCAACCAGACTAACAAATCCATCCCCCTCCCTGAAAAGAAAAAAACGTTTTGTCCATGATAAATAAACAACTCTCTCCCTTCCCCATACCTCACGTGACCCTCCCCGCAAACTAAACATCATCCTCCCCATCAACCCACTCCACACACACACACACACAGACACACAAAACACCCAACAACATAACAACAACGGCAGCAAGCAATGTCCATGATCGAGATCATCTGCAACGACCGGCTAGGCAAGAAGCTGCGGGTCAAGTGCCTACCGGAGGACACGATCGGCGACCTGAAGCGGCTGATCGCGGCGCAGACAGGCACCGCGGCGGACAAGATCGTGCTCAAGAAGTGGTACACGGTGTTCAAGGACCACATCACCGTGGGCGACTATGAGATTGGGAATGGGAGTAGTCTCGAGATGTAAGTGCTGTTTGGCCTGGGGGAGGGGTTGAGGGGTGGGGGGGTGAGGGGAAGGAGAGGGGGAGGTTGTGGGGGGAAGGAGGGAGGGGGAAGGGGGAGGAGGCAGAGGAGCGGGGGAGGTTGTGGGGGGAGGTTTGGGGGGGAGGAGGGAGAGGGATGGGGATGTGGGGGGTGGGGGGTGCCAGCGGGCGCGGGCTAATGTGCGTGATTTTTTTTGTGGTACAGGTATTATTCCTAGAGGGCGAGTGGGGGGGAGAGAATGAATGATAGACGATAGGTGATTTGTAATCGGGGGGCTTGGGGAGGAAGGGGAGCGGAGGCATAGGAGGGAAGGGCAGATTAGAACCACCACCACTTACCACTCCTTCTCCTCCAACCAGCCACGAACCGTTGCGCAGCACACAACAACAAACACCTGAGAAGGGGGAGGGAGGGGGGGGGGCCGAGGAGGCACATTCTCTATCTTCTGCTGCGCAGTCTAGCGGTTATTGAGGTTAACATACAAGAGGCATATTCGTATTTCATATTCGTCATGGTTCTGTATCCCAAGTTCGATGCAAGCTGCCAAATGTCGATACTCACTTCACCCTGCCCAGTTTCCCAACCACCACCTCCTCCTCCTCACTCAGTCATCCCATCCCACGCCCCTAATCATCCCCACCATCACCGCCCACACCTTCTGCCCAGCCTTGACCACCTTCCTCCCCTCCGCCTCCGTCTCCCCAAGCCCTGGGATCTCTAACAATGCATTCCCCCCCACTGCGCTCCCCACTCTACTACTCCTCTGTCCCCCTGTCGTCCTCGCCACCAACCCCCCTCCCGCACTCTGGCTCTCACTCCACCCAACTACCCCGCGCACATACTCCCTCCTCGGATCCATCCTCACCTCCTCCTCGAGCGCCACCTTTACCTTGGGCAAATACCTCCTGGCCCCAGTAAACCCCGCAAACTGCCGTAGCGCGGGCAGGACAAAGATATGCGCCGTTACGAGTGCCGAGGCAGGGTTTCCTGGGAGAGCGAAGATGAGCTTGGGTATGGAGGCGGGAGAAACAGGCGGGATAGTGGCGAATGTGGTTGGTTTTCCTGGTTTCATGGCTACGCGGCCAAAGTGGATTGTGCCAGCGAGGGTGTGTTGAATTGTAGGTTTGAGGAGGTCTAGTTCGCCCATGGAGACGCCGCCGGTGGTGATTAGCACGTCGGCGGTGGTGAGGGCGGTGGTGAGGGTTTGGCTGAGGTTTTCCGCACTATAACAGATCAAATATCAAAATCAGCTTATATCTCCTTGTATGCTACGGTAGATATACATATCCGTCACAATCCCCAAATCCACCACCTCAAGTCCCCAACCCCTCAACGCCGCCTTCAGCGTCGGTCTATTACTATCCCTTATCTCCCCCATGCTCAGCCCCTCCGCCCGATCAAACTCCACCACCTCATCCCCCGTACTCAGCAACCCCACCACCGGCTTCCTGTATACCCTAACCTCGCTAATTCCCACGCTCGCTAGAATCCCAATCTCCCCTCCCATAGCCGTGACCTCCGTCCCCCATCTAAGGATTACTGAGCCCATAGCTACATCGCTCCCAACCTGCCGTATGTTCTCTTCAGCCCCCATATCTGAAGCGAGAATCTCGACTTGGAGCTCCTCTTTCCCGTCTTCTGTGGCGCGGGTCAGGCGTGTGTCCTCGACCATTACTACTGCGGTTGCTCCGTGGGGGACGGGGGCGCCGGTGGTGATCCGCGCGACTTGGCCGGGGCGGAGTTGCGGAAGCTCGTCGCCTGGTGTGGGGGTAGCGTGGGAGACAATAACAACGGGATAGATACCCGGGCCGTCGCTGCCTACAACGGCGTATCCGTCGACGATGCTAGCCCTGAATGCAGGGACGGGGACGGGTGCGGTGATATCGTGAGCGAGGACATAGCCGATTAGAGAGGAGTCTACACGGTGGGTGATGATTTCTGGGGCGATAGGGGTGTGCGCGGAGATTAAGGAGTGGGCTTCTTCGACGGAGATCATGGGCCAAGGGGAGCTGCGAAGGCGGCTAGGGACTGGCTCACCAGGCTGGGTGGTTTGGGAGGAGGAAGGGTTGGCGTGGGGTTTGGGAGTGTGGTGGTGATGATGGCCGCAGGAGTGGTATCCGGGGGGTTTGGTGGTGCCTTCGGTGGTGAGGGTAGTATGGCGTGCATTTTGTGGTGTTGCTTGTGGGCTCTGCGGGGTGAGTCCGGCGTCGGTGGAGAGTTTTTGGAGGCCGCCGGAGTGGAGCTTGCGGGACGGCTGGAGGCCCGCGGCTTGCACGCATGCGTGCGGGAGGAGCTTGATTACTGCGGAGAGATTCTCGACTGCGCCCTTGGGAGAGCCGGGGAGTGTCAGGATGATGGTGGAGTTGCGGGTGCCTGCTACGGGGCGGGACATGACTGCGACTGCATATGAAGTGGGGGTGTTAGAGAGTGGCTTGGGCCTGATAGTAAGCCTTTTGAGGGAGGGACGCACATGGCGTGATATTAAACGCAGTCGAGAGCATCGCATGCCTGTATTTTAGAAGCTCATAGCTCAATCTTCTGAACCACTTGATATCCGGAGAGAGCTGGGGGCTTACACTAAACCCGGTGCCTGTCTATGGAGCAGCTGCGATACCGCCTATTCCACCAACCCATCAGCCTCTTCACCCATAGCAAGTATATCCATACCTGGTCTTCGCTTCCCAAGGGGAGGGCGTTATACCTCCGGCGTAACATCATTCTCAGCAAAGCCCGTGCCACCACTAGTAACCACCAGGTTCAACCTCTCCCGGTCTGTCCATTGCCGGATCACCGACTGAATATCTTCGAGGCTATCCGTCACGATTTCCGCTGCAGCAACGTCCCATTGCGATGCGGGGGTAGACTCGTTGGCGCTGGCGAAGGTATTGCGGAGGAGGGGGGTCGTGAGATCCTCGGAAGAGCCGGCGGAGGCGGTGGTGCTGACGACGAGGATGCCAGCCTTGAGGCGGGTGGGGGCTGGCGAGGACATGGGGGCGATTGTGCGCGAGCTTGAGTGGGGCAACTTGGGGTATAGGGGCGGGTGGGGTATCACAGGTACGATATACTTATTTGCTGGGCAGAGTTGTTGTGTTGCATACAGTAGTGCATGGTGAAAGTTCTTTTATATGTTATGTACGCCGGGGTGTGCCCTGGAGAGCGGAGTTGCCTCTGCGCAGACACATGCAACATACATAAATACATACATACATACATACATACATACATACATACATACATACATACATACATACATACATACATACATACATACATACATACATACATACATACATACATACATACATACATACATACATACATACATACATACATACATACATACATACATACATACATACATATATATATACATACATACACATACACACATACACACACAACGCACACATCATACACACACACATCATACACACACACATACATACATGCAACAGCGCCGGCGGTATCGGTATACATACATACTGTACTTGATGTTATGTGAATTCGCCATATACACAGTAGTCTGCCGGGCATACACACAGTCCCGCTGCCCAGCCGATACAGCACAGTGCTACAGTCCACAAGTGCAGTGATCGATACGTGCTACACCCCATCGCCAACACAACCCGCAATACCCCGCCGTACCCCGCCAACTGCCACCATCCCCACCCTGCCCAACCATGCCAGCCTACACCCCCCTTGACCTCATCAACCAGGGCGACGGCTTCCCCTCCGCCTCCTCCCACCCCTCCCTGCACGCCGAGCGCCTCTCCACGCTGAGCCTCCTCCTCCACGAAACCCACACCATCGGATACCTCCTCCCCTCCATCGCCAGCACCCTCCGGGACCCGCAGCTCTCTGGCCCCCACTGGTCCATCTACGGCAACACCATCTCCCTGCAAGGCTCCAGTCCTGAAGAACGCTCCTCAAACATCCACGCCACCCTCACCCTCTGGCGCAGCAAGCGCCTCTTCCGCGTGCTCGACGGCTGGAGAAACGAGCTCTACGCCATCTACGCCCCACGTGGAGAACTACTGTTCACCATCGAGCGCAGCGCTGCTGCACTGTTCGGGCTCGTCGCTTACGGGGTCCATCTCACCGCATTCGTCCGCGATCCAGCCTACTCGGGAGGCCTCGCCCTCTGGGTCCCAACTCGCTCAAGGACTAAATCCACATACCCGGGCTACCTCGACAACACCGTCGCGGGTGGGTTAGCAGCTGGTTACACCGCCTTCGAGACCGTCGTCAAAGAATGCGCGGAGGAAGCCTCTCTCCCGGAGGAACTAGTCCGTGAAAAAGCCAAATGCGTCGGCGCGATTAGCTATTTCTATATTAGGAGTGAGGCTGCGGGGGGAGAGAGTGGGCTGTTGCAGCCAGAGGTCCAGTACTGCTATGACCTGGACTTGAGCGATAGGAGGGATGTGGTTCCGAGGCCGTGTGACGATGAGGTGGAGGGGTTTGAGTTGTTGGGGGTGGAGGAGGTGAAGGAGAGGCTGGGGGAGGGGTGGTTTAAGCCCAATTGTGCGCTGGTGATATTGGTGAGTGATTCTTTGGAAAATGGAATGGGAGGTGGGGAGTGAGATTGGGGACTAACGAGATCTAGGACTTTTTCGTTCGACACAATATTCTCACGCCGGAGAACGAGCCGCATTATCTGGAGATTGTGGCAAGGCTTCATAGAACTTTCGAGTTCCCTCTGAGGTAAAAACGGGCAGTGTGATGTTTTATACTGGTGTTGGGTCGAAACAAAAACCTGAAGGGTTGTATTTGACAGCAATTTGTTTATTTCAAGATAATTGTCAAAACGGGTGTTTTTCGTGGAAAAAAAAAAGCCATAGATACTCTGTGTCGGCTTAATCTCATTATCATTTATATGGGAATTGGCTTTATTGAAGGGATTTGTACAGAAATAATATTAACGCTCCGAATCCCATTTTTTCAAGGAACAAAACGCCGTGTTGAAAGGTTGTAAACAAAACCTAATGCAGAAAACCATAAATATACAAGAAAGTAAAGAATGAATGGCGACGAGACGGCATCAATTTCGCCCTTCCTTTTCGCCTTCGCCGTTTCTGGGAAAGCTCGACAATTCCGGCCCCCACTCCCCCAAGTAAACAAACATCTACTTCTTCAGCAAAAGATAGACGTAATCCTGCCTCAAGTTCGACAGCCGCTTATGCGGCCCCTCGAGGTACATGAGGAGGCCTCCAAAGGACGCAAAAACCTTACTGCACGCTTCGCGTTAGAATCCCCAGGCACGCACATCCCCGCCAGCGTTGCAGAGCTTACATATTCTCGCCCCCTTCCTCGAACCTATACACCTTCCCGTAGCACACGTAGTCAAAGCCATCCGCTAGGCTTCCCTCCCCGTCCACCGCCTCCCTCCAGCCAGTGGCCTCGTCGTCCTTCCTCCCGTCGAGGCTGAGCGTCGAGGCGAGGACGAGCTGCAGCGTATCGTCCTCGAAACACGGGAATAGCTCGTGGTGGATGTCGAGGTGGAATGAGAGGTCGTCGCGCGACGCGAAGATCCGGGACACGCGGTCGTACTTGGCGCTGTTGATGGAGGTGATGCGGATGGACTCGTCGAGGAGGAGGGAGTCGGACATGGCTGGCTGTTGGGAGGACTAAAGCTGAGCGCAGGAAGTGGCGGTGAGGCGGAACGGATGCGATTGGATGGAGGAGCTTTAACTATATAAAAACCTCTCGCACCAGAAGGCCTCGAGTGTAGTAGTATCGGCGGAGAGAGTGAAGAGTTGAGTTTACGGAACTAGTCTTCTGCCTGAAGGTTTGCGGATTACCTAAGCCGTGAGATTCAGCCCCAGATTTGTTTTTCTTTGTCAACACCAGTGCCTCCACTTACCCTCAACACTCTGCGCCCACCTGCCAGCTGTAACATACGTGCCCATTGACTGCCCACACATCCCCAGCAATACGTGCACACCCACAGGCACGCCAGATGCAATGAGCGTCCCCGGATTGCAGCTCACCGAGCTGAATGTTTGTCCGTCCTGCCCGAGTTGCAATTGCCATCAACGCCGTGCTCCCAGCTAACCGCCTCCTGCACAGCAAAGCGAATCCATCACTACCCACGAGCTCCCCAAAGGCTGCGAATGGCGCTTCGAGGTCGGCTTCAATGAGCCCGTTGAGGTTAAGGTAACCCCCCCACACCCAGCCACCCGGCATCCATCCTCCCCCAGCCCATCTGCAACAGCAATCCACTCACCAGGTCCTCCCCCACCACCCAGATCCTCTCCGGCACCGCCGAAATCTTCGGTACAGAGCTCCCCCTCGGGCACAAATACACCTTCGCGGGCACCAAGCTCTCCATCTACACGCACCACGGCTGCGAGCTCGAATGCCGCGGGTCCCCCTCCGTCGAGTACACCGCCGAGGAGACCCCCATCCCCACCTATACCAACCTGCACTTTGCACTCTCCAAGCTTCGCCTGCAGGCCTCTGAGCAAAACGCTAACTCAGCCCCCCATACCCCCCCCACTGTCGGGCCGCGCGTGATGATCATCGGCCCGCTCGACGCGGGCAAAACCTCCCTCATAAAGTTCCTCACTGGCTACGCTATCCGCGAGGGTGGGAAGCCATGTATAGTCAACCTTGACCCGCGGGAGGGAGTACTGAGCCTACCTGGGACGTTGACCGCGACAACATTCAGCACTATTATGGATGTAGAGGAGGGGTTTGGAACGAGTCCCACTAGCGGGCCGAGTTTGGTTCCCGTGAAGCTGCCGCTGGTGTATTACTATGGCTTTGAAAGCCCCGAGGCGAACCCAAGGCTATACAAGAAACTTGTGTCTAGAATGGCGCTGGCGGTGATGAGTAGGTTGGGCGAGGATAATGATGGTATACACTCCCCCTCACCTGCCGAACGATCAACAAAGGCCAGCTAACGAGAGTCAATATTGGTTTACAGCACAATCTTCCGGCCTCCTAATCGATACGCCCCTCCAATTCTCCACCCCCCAAAACTACGATTTAATCCAGCACGCCGTCGCCGACTTTGGCGTCACCACGCTCGTCGTCGTCGGCTCCGAGCGCCTCTACTCGGACATGCTCCGGCGCTACGACACGCCCACGAGCGGCATCTCCGTCGTGAAAATCCCCAAATCAGGCGGCTGCGTAGACAGAGATGAGACATTCCTGAAGCTCTCCCGCGCGAGGCAAGTCAAAGAGTATTTTTTCGGGGAGCCCAAGCGGACACTGAGCCCGTATACCATGACGGTGGAGTTTAGCGTGCTGAGGATCTTTAGGCTGAATGACTGTATGTATCCATGCACCCTTGCCCCGAAAGACAGAAATACAAAACATATGGAACGCATGTGAAGGCGCTGACGGCATTGGGGCAGTGTCGTCAATGAGTAATACCTCTCTTCTCCCTGGTGGCCTTGACGGCGTGGATCTCACTACGAGCTTACCGCTGCTGGAGAGGGTCAACCCCCCGACAGCGATGCTGACGCATTGTGTGCTTGCGCTGCTGCATTGCGATGTCGACGACCCAGTGGACGTTATGGCTGAGGCGAGTGTGATGGGGTTTGTCTACGTGTAAGTGTCACTTTTTGTCTTCCCCCGCCCCACCATTTCTCGCTCGACCGAAGCTGATGGATCGGTAGGGTGGATGTGGAAGAACAGAAACATAGAATGAAGATATTAGCGCCCGTGGCGGGGAGGTTGCCGAGCAAGCCGCTGGTAGTGGGCATGTGGCCTGAGGCGACGGGGAGTTTGGTGGGGTAGGCGGGGATTGGGGGATAGTTTTTTTTACATATGAACAGCCCTTTATTCTATTGGCGGGCTGTGAGAAGGAAATATGATATGTGCAAGAGGGATAAATTGACCATGGCGGAGAATATCTGTCCTCAATATACGAAATGGAAACCCAGTTAAACATTGATGCGTGCGGATATTCAAAGCCGGAAATCCATGCACCCATCCACCGTATGGAGGAATTCCACGTTATAAAAAGAACCAGCAAGCAAAACAGAATGCATCTTACCTCCAAACAGATAAATCCGCACTCATTAGGTGTAGTCGGTTTCCATGGTTTGAGAGGCGCCATCGCTAGGATAGAATTCTGACCATAGCCAGGGAAATCTATGTTGTAGGTTTCACCGGCCATCGTAGTGCGCGACTTCACTGCCGGTAAAGTAGTTGCTATATACCATGCCCGTGCAATATTTGATTTACATATGAATCTAGGCAGCAAAAGTCAACTTTTGAACCTACTACACATGGCACTGCTTGTATATACAATGAAAGAATTAGAGGCTTTAGATAGCTAGAGGATTGCGAAGACGTTCCTGAGGACGGCAACTATGTTGTCCTTGCCATTTTCATGTTAGCTGCTTGGATCGACTACTGCTGCAGCTGAGACGGAAGACACCCGCTCGAGCTCATTGGAGTAGATACTCCTCTTGACCCAAAACGTTGCCCAATTTACTCCTGCCTCTCTCTCTCTCTCACAACGGATCTGTTTGGCTCTTTGTATATCCGTCAAATCCTAGTCAGTTTCTACATATATTTACAGTAGAAGACGAGGACTGCTCCCGCGCGAATTCTTGACGGCTGTCATCTGGGGAGACGTGGGCCACAAATCAGACAAGGGGGGGAGTCCATCAAATCTTCCAATTATCCCCGAGGCTCTGCGGCTATGATTTAGAGCTCCGCAATGCGGCAGGGTTAACGAGAAGATCAGGCGGATGTATTATCGGGATCATCCTCATTGGAGGCGCTTACTCTAGTACATGTGACTAAGCCATGACAAATGAAACTACTTCTCTCTTGCTCAGGGTAACACGTGCCAACAAGACTAGGTAACACACACGTTGGCCCTGAAAGCAAGGATCGAAGTTCGTAGAGGCCGGTGCCCGCCAGACTACAGTACGAATAGCTGGTGCAGTGGCAAGTAGGGATACCTATTCAAAATAAGGCTTTGATTTGTTTGTGACTTTTCGAACAATCCCACCCACAGATCCTTCTCGAGCAGCAGCATTATCATCAATATCTCAGATGACTGAGCGTAATGAAATGAACTGATACAGCTAGACTGCCTATCCAATGACTTCAAAATGTGTATACGCAAGCTATGTACGCATATCACTAATCGGTGTACCCTCGAGGGTGGTAGGTCGGTGTATCTATCAGATGTACAGAAACACACCACGAGTCAGAAGATGCGGATTAAATAAGTTTGTAGCAATTGTAAGGATACGTGATTTGTATTCCAGCGACCCGGCCTCGGGATGGAAAGGCCTCTTTCTTTGAAGAGCATCTCCACTTGTAAGTGGGGAAGGCCTTACAAATCTCTATATCACCCTAAGTAGCCTCAGCACGCCGTGGGGATCTTGAGTCGACTATCTGCTCCTCTACACAAGGCGGGCTGCACTGAAACTCCCCATGCTATATATCCCCTCCAAAGTTGGTAGCCAAAGAGTGGCCTAAACTCTTATTGAGTCGTCAGGCAGGACCCATTTGTTTCCATTGGGGAGGTCGCACTGAAGAGAGTGGAGTGTAAATAGAGTTGTATTGACTATATACGGCTCTCAGCTGCAGCCTAGGCTACTGAGGGAACGTTAGGCCCATGCTAAGTTTTCCCGACCATAGCCTCCCAGTCAAACAATTCTCGCCGGTAGTCCGCAGTTCTCAATCATAACTGCCCTCATAGCTGCAAGTACATGACTGAAAACTTACGTGCTTCACCGGTACGGCCCCACTAGTACCTGTGCCAAATAAATGAAACTGAAGTTATATACTTACCTGTTTACTCACCCCAGCTGATCATAGAGATTGTAGAGGAGAGTACTCTCAGTGCATCAAATATTACTTCCTCTCCTCATGTCAGAGGGTAGAGATTACCCTGACTTCACGGAGATGGTTTTTATTTAAGGCGCCGGGCATGACGTACTTAATAATCTGGCCTTGCATCGGCAGCAAAAAGGCAGATTACTCCCCAGGTTTAGCTGTGGGTTAGCCAATCTGTGCGCTATGGCGCTGACCCGATAGTTACAGACCCGAATTCGGATCCCCGAAGCGTTCTCGACGAGAGGCGGTGCCCGCCAGACTACTGAAGCGTAAGCGAACATGCGTGCAGAATAGTCTCGGAATTAGCTTACTCCACGTAAACGCATGCCATGAAACGCCGTGCAGCGCCACACCGCGACCAGCTCGCAAACGTACCCTACACTGATTAGTATTGGACACGTAAGCAGCTGAGGGTAGATCAAAGACCATCCAGGCTACAGTTGGGTTCAACTGAGCGGACCCAACCATACAAATTTCCCAACCCTGTTCCCAATCTACAACCTAAGCTCCTTGAGACTACACATGCTCGAAACTGGTATTGTGGTCCCTTCCCCATTCCACAACATACGTAGCTCTCTTTAAGTTCAGGCGCTCAAATTTTGCTGCCTGTTTAACTAGTCTGGTTGCACAACCCCTCATATGATTTGACCTGTTGAGCATGGCTCTCTTCGAAGGCAATGTCAATCAGTTGCTCCCGACAGGTAGGTATCACACGGGTCTTGTGCCAACCAGACTACACACGGGTACCACGCTGCTTATCCTGTACGGGTCAATCCCTTACAAATTGTCTCCAGGAGAACTTTGATAAATCCGAGACGGAAAGGGGTAAATGATTGGGTTTGTCCTAGACAAGAAAACCTGAAACGGGCAAAATGATCTGCTCCTGGCGTCCCAAATATTTCGATCCAGCCATTGAGGCCAGGAGTATTCTAGTCAGGAGATGGCTCCGCTCTAGAAAGGTTAGTGGTCTCGGGCAACCAGTCATTGTGGTACAACCCAAGCAAAACGGCCAAATAAGGCAATCGCGAGGAGAAAATTGAGACCTAATCTGTCAAGAGATTGGTGTGGCGCTAATTGCGGGCTGCGACCTTTCCGTTCTTGACTACTGGGGCGTAAAGTGCCTAAACTAAGGTGAAACGTAATGGAAAATGTTTAGACCAGTGCTATTGTTGATATTTGATGACTAGGCCAACGTAACATGATGCGGAAATCAAAAAATAGGTACATATATGTCGAAAGTATGTACGTTCCTGAACAAAAAAAGAGACGATTCTGAATAGCGCTAAGCCTACTAGCGTAGTCACTGCCTTGTTGGGGAAAAGCATCTCTTCCTTTTCGATACGTCCAGACGCAACTGCCGGTATGTACTTCGGTGCCAACCAGACTAATGCAACCCCTTCTCTTCATAACAACACTTATCTATATAGAGAACTTATCTAGTGTTCTGATTTGCCCGCTCAAAACATCTCTCATTCCAGGAAACAATGAAATTTTGTTCTTTAGCTTAAATCGATTTAAGCTACCCATCAAATCGGTCTGGGCACGAGAACATGAAATTGAAAAGCCCCGATATAGATATCAATGTGCGAGGGGCTTGTGCAGCCAGACTAGATATCAATATTATCCTATCCACGGTTCGACTAACCTAGTCTCATGCTAGCATATGTTTCGGCGCTGTTTTCATATTGCAAAGATTAATGTTACTCTAGCCTACTAGTTGGACTAACGTACGGTACCCGATAATCTGGTTGCAGAATTATACCAGCTTTATCCGTAGTCTGGTTGCATGACCCTCCGTTTAGCGGGCTGTTGTGCCAACCAGACTAACCCTCCATACTTTATCCGTACTAAGCAATAAGACCCTAGGTTCATACTAGCTGAATTACGACCAATTGATTTAGTCTGGTTGGCACAAGCCGCTCTACGGCCCAGACTTCAAGTATCACGAGCAGACTCACCACTGCAAGAGCCATAAAGAGAGTTCAAGCTCTATGAAAATATTGATAGGGTAGCTAAGAACGCAGCATATGGCTATGCATTGGCATCCTCATCAACAACTATGCAGAAGGCCTTGATAAAACAGGAGGTCCCTACCTAACCTGTGATACGAGAGTCATAACTCCCTTTAGGCCTATATTCATGACTACCCTAATATTGCGTTGCTCGTGTTATCCCGCATGCATCGAACATTCTCCTCTAGAATAAGCCTATGGTCGATCCGGAGGCATATTCCTCTTGGGGGAACTATGGCTTCAATTTGCTGGGACGATCAGTTCATATGGGCCTTACCATGAGCGTACATGACTCTACAGCATGGAGATAGACTGCTTTCTGTCAAGCATTCTAAGAATTTCCTTGCAGATAAGGCCTATTCTCTTAAGTAGTAGGCTAGTCGGCACCTCAAGAAGCACCGTAATTGTACTGTACTCTGTATCAGGAGTCTGCCTCAATGCCGCGAGTGAAAATAGAACACACATTTGGGGTTCTCAAGGCACGTTGGCCTACCTTCTACCATATACTAGTGCGGATTGAAATATAGACAAGGAGCGAGGGCACGAGCAGGTGAGTAGTTGGACAATGGCCTATCTAGTACTTCATAGCGTGTAGGATGAGAAGGCAGAAATCGAATGTAGGCCACAACGCTAGGTCACCACTCACCTAACCCCTCTGTATTCTGCATCCAACATCCTGTATCTTCTCATCCTGTCATTTAGAATTTTAACTAAAATTTAATATTAAATATATTAAAATTTTAATGAGTGCTGCTCTCCCCTTCCTCGGCTATATTATTGCTCCAACGTGCCATTCCGGCACGAGTCCCAGTCCCTGAGTCCGTAGTCACGCCATGCACCAGTCCTGCCTCCTTTTCCGCCTCCATTTCCGCCTCCATTTCCGCCTCCATTTCCGCCCCATTTCCGCCTCCATTTCTGCCTTAAGCAGCAGCAAGCATATCCTGTCTGATCTGCGCTTTCACTAAAATCCAAGTAGGTTCACGGGCTTCATTTGAGCAATCTCTAATTTAACATCCATTTTGGCCTTATGCCTGAGCAGCTTCCTGATTCTCAATAAATTGACTGAGGCCGCGATTCTCCCACGCGCTATAGGAGGCTATTTCCTCGAGGTGGTGGTGTCGCGAGAACGCTGGTTGCGGGGCTCTCTCAGGCTGCTTCGGAAGGTATCTGGGGGGTCTCAATCATGGGACTTCGGAAGATTCCCGTGCCAATATCGCTAAACCAGCATCGGCATGGGCAGGGCGTGGACCGACAGCCTATATCTCTTAAAGCTTCTTAATTTATTGCTCGTTATTATCAGATCTGACCTTCCATCCCGCGTGCTCGTGCTTCCTTCCACGAGCGCTTCATATATGCTAATTCTCTGAGAATTTTCTTCATCGTAATATGCAAATGCTCCTCATTCGAGAACACTTGTTCTTATGCCATGCCTCGTAGAAGCACGGCACGTCACATGGACGCTTATGTAAGCATCTCTGCCAAGCCCTCTAAAATTAGCTAAAATAGCACCATCGCGCTCTTCTCTCTGAAGGCTGAGTATTAACAATCTCCGAAGATGTAGTTAACCAGACCACCGAAGATGACCCGGCAAACTTCCACAACGTCCCACAGTGCACAGAAACAGTCTCGGCCGCAATCACTCTCTTCTCAGCCTGAGCGACACTCGCAAAAGCCCCCGCATAATCCGCCTGTCGATTGCGACAGTCCAACTTCTGAGCAACAACCTGATTCTCCCGAATTCCATCCTGATCCCGACTTCCAACGCCAACCTCCAAACTTAACCTACAGCAAACGCCGAAGACCAGCAACGGCATCAAACCCCTCCCAGGCCTCACGCAAACGCAAGGCTGCAGAATCTCAAAATGAAATATCCTCCCAGGTCCACCAGTATCTTTCCGAGACTGACTCCTCGCTCTGGTCTCTCGAGCACTTAAAAACTGTGATCGGGAAGAAATACCCCGCAAAACAAAAATGGTACCTTCAGACGCAACTGGAGGAGATTTGTCGCACCTCTTCGCCGGGTTCCTTAGAGGCAGGCGCTGCAAGACGGGTGTTGAGGGTGTTGAATCCAAAGAAGGTCAGTTTAGTTTTTACTTTTGTGAGGTCATTACCAGCTGCTGGTACATTGTCAGTGAAGGTATGCATTGGGAGTGGAGCCAGAAAACGGAAGGTCTTCTCACTAGCTGTTTTTGGGTTTCACTCCCATTGTATATTCTCACCGCGATGTATCAGTAGAAGGTGCCATGCTATGAGTACTAGTATCATGGTCATGATGGTCCCGAAATGGACAGGTCTCCTTACCAGCCATTTCTTGATTTCCATGCCCCTGGTACTAGTATAACTGGCGGGTCTTCACCAGCCGTATCAGAACCAAGGAAGGTCCCGGGGCATGAAACTCATCACACGGAAGGTCTTCTTACTAGCCGTTGTTGAGCTGACTGTTCTGGCACCGGAGGGTATGAGACGGAAGGTCATCTACCAGCCGCATCAGAACCAAGGAAGGTCCCGGGGCATGAAACTCATCACACGGAAGGTCTTCTTACTAGCCGTTGTTGAGATGACTGTTCTGGCACCGGAGGGAATGAGACGGAAGGTCATCTATCAGCCGCATCAGAGCCGATGATGGTCCCGGGGCATGAAACTCATCACACGGAAGGTCTTCTTACTAGCCGTTGTTGAGATGACTGTTCTGGCACCGGAGGGAATGAGACGGAAGGTCATCTACCAGCCGCATCAGAACCAAGGAAGGTCCCGGGGCATGAAACTCATCACACGGAAGGTCTTCTTACTAGCCGTTGTTGAGATGACTGTTCTGGCACCGGAGGGAATGAGACGGAAGGTCATCTACCGGCCGCATCAGAGCCGATGATGGTCCCGGGGCATGAAACTCATCACACGGAAGGTCTTCTTACTAGCCGTTGTTGAGCTGGCTGTTCTGGCACCGGAGGGTATGAGGCGGAAGGTCATTTACTTTGCAATTGCAATTGACTATCTGACTCAGTCCAATGGCTGACCCATTTTGATTTTCAGGACTTTTCAGCGCCAATGGCTACGTTTAGTATTACAGCAAACGCTCCTTTGGCTTCAACGGTCATTTACGCTCAGAAAAGCACTATAAATACGTATGTCTACCCGTACTCACTGCCTCTGCGTATTTTCACTCAAACTCACGCCCTTTAGCTCGCCAGTACTTGGATCGTCTCTTACAGGGGTTCCGGGCTTATCTTTCACGGCTGTAGCGGATTCTAGTCGTAATTGCAAGGCCTCTGGTGATACTCCAGTTGCTTCTGACACCACTCTCACTTGCGGTGGTCCAGTTACACCCACACGCGGAAATGCCTCAAGTCACCCTCTCTCAGGGTCTCCTTCCTTATCTCAATCATCCATAGTCGACTATGGCCCTTACGAGATTGTAGATTTCCTATACATTTACCCAAACCTCTGCACAAAATTCCCTCTGCGCACCGACACACGGGATACAACTTTGGAGGATCTTCTACGTAATTACCTTCTTGACCCTGGCAATGCTTCGCTAGTAAAGGAAAATATCCTGCTCCAGGCTGGGTTCATAGATATAGCTTCTCAGCCTCCACAACTGCTGTCGTCGAAAGAGTATGCTATTGTCAAGGCCGCGCTTCGCTCAAATTCGGACTCACATATCGTAGCACACTGCGTGGAGGAATGCTTTTCCAATTGCAGTACTTATGAAACTTTCATAGACGCGAGGAATATGTTTTCATGCAGAAAATGTAAATATAATCCTCTCTTCCAACAGGCTACCTCCGCTGTTATACACACGTGAGCTTCACCCATCTCCAATATGTAACATGTTTTAAGCCCCTATTTGGCAAACATCCACTGACCATATATCATAATGTAGTGTCCACTTTCTCCTCAACACTGCCATCCTCTCTCCACTGCCTCTTGAAGGCAATTTCGATGTCCTTTGGTCCTCCATTATCGACCACGCGTTCATCTCCCCGTATGGCGTCCTCCACCGGAAAGAAAAAACTTCCCCACTGTCTCCGGACAAATTCGACGGGTTATACATTGGCGGCCGTGTGGAGCCCCAAGAATGGCTTGTGATTGAGGTAGCCCGGTCGTCTGGCCAGGGACTTAAGCAGATTTTGGACAGGCAGAAGCTAATCGAACATTGTCTACGGATTTTGACTTACCGGCGGTGGTATCTTGGTTCTAGGACGGATCTTAGGGGTAGAGAGCTCACCCGGTGGTTGTCACGATTTCCCATGTGGGGGGTATTGTGTCAGGGATTGGGAATCGAGATTGTGAGGTTCAGCTGGTTGAGTAAGGGGGTTGGAGTAGTCACCACCTTTGCGAGTAGGTTTCCGGAGCATATGATGAGGTTAGAGAGTTTGTGGAGAATTTTGGAGGAAGTGCATGTTGCGGCTTTGGAAGTGAAGGAGTGTGTGCAAGAGTGGGATAAATTGCATGGGGGGATGGTAGGGAATAGGATTACTTGAAAATGTAGTTGACCAGGATGCTACCCAGCACAAGGGGAGGACTATCAATTGGAAAGAAGGGGGCAAGAGACATAGCGGTTCTCCTCGGTTCCGAATACAATATCCGAGCCCAGCTTCTCTAGGCATTTTACGAGTTGTGTATGATCTTATCAGAATAAGAAATAGTACAGGCGCCCCGTGAGCATTTCACAGTTCCCAAATTGCCCCAGCCAACATTACACCGACATCAATTCTAAAATGCATGGAGATTATTGATTGATTACCTAACAGGGCGCAATAAATATTCTTCGGATATTTTCTGGGCTAACTGAGCTTTCTGTTGACGTTGCGAGAGTGAAACATTCGTCTGTGTCATTCGAATACCGAGCAAGTAAATCCCATGTCTTTCCAACATTTTTATCCGGCAGATCGACGGTTAGTATTAGTCTCGAACCAGAGCTCAAGGCTGGAGGTCGGGGTGGAGCCGACGATCACCAAAGTCCAATTATTACCTCCGTCCATAGTCCTCGACGGCTAAATACACATACAAAAAAATTCCATCCGTGTGCCTGACTAAAAACCGAATTTTTATCAGCATTTTAAAGCAGCATTGGGTTAGGCAGCGGCCTTTTGAGTGCGTCAATTAGAGTGGTCGCCATCTACCAGTAATATAAATTGAAGATCATGCTTCAGCGCCACAATCTGGCTAAAGCTTAGCTCCTCTGTATCAGCCACTGCAACCTTAAATACCCAAGTATGGTGGGATAACCCCACAATCATCCAACCATCCAACCAGACTAACAATCATCTGCTTTTAATTGCTACTTAAATGCTCTAGCCTGCACAGATAGAGTCTAGATGAATATATTTAAGGGATTTCTGCCCATTACAAACTATAATCAAGTTGGTTAACTATTTCAAACTAACCGTTCATGAAAATGTAATAGTTCCAGTAAGATGTCAAGCTTTTGAATATATTTACAATGTTCATCCCCCCCCGGCGATCATGCATAAGATCAGGTTGCAAGTTGAGCACTGAGAATCGAGATTGCGTTCGCCCCACTCTGCAACCCACTCCATCCGTGGGGGGATTAATACATTGCAGGACATTGAAATCGACTGATGCTTCACTCAGGCGTTGATCTCCAGCTGCACAAGTAGCCCAGCAGTCAGTAGATACATTCAGGAGAAGCTGCAAGTGGCCACACGCCCTTCACCGGTGCCATTGCTTCTCATTCCTTACTTGTTCCAGCTGTGGGGTTGTTGAATAACGGCGCTACCTAATGGAAACTTGCACGTAAGAAACTGCTAACTGGCAAGGTTAGCTCACAATTCATTAGTTGTCAGTGTTGCGCCATCTCACGGACCCAGGACCATGGAAAAGTGCCGTGAGCTTCTGATTCATTTTTATTATTACCACGTAAGCCCCGGCCCGCCGGGGGGGGTTAACAGTGAGCGAATAACTTTCCAGTATAAGGCGCGGCGTGGGAGAATGGAGGGACATGTACCCAGTACTGTATGTACCGCAAGGAACGGCCATGTCCGTCACCACATGGAGTTTTGTTGGCTTGCAGGAGCAGCATCGATTTTCGACACGGGGGAAATATCGTACGTCTGTGGTGATGGACTTGCTGCTTTGGCTTTTTCGTGCATCAGTGTCTGCATGATATCTTTTTGTATGCATGTTACTTTACCCACATGCGAGCATGCATGGACGTCGTTGTTTGATTAACTTAAAAGTACATCAGTACATCCGGAGACGGGCTTGGCGCGGGACTGGATGTCACCACCATGAAGATTCGAGCTTTTAGACGAGCAAACGTGCCCGGTGTTTGTTTAATTAGCCGACACCACGGATCCTTCGGCTCACGGCACGAGGAGGCTGCCAACATCTAACTTTGCTCCTCGGCATCTGTTAAGCAACGAACCCAACGGCCTCACGTGTAACTAGACTACAGTGCGTATATGAGACAATTTTGTCAGGCAAAAGAAGGGCCTAAAACGGACAAACATCCAAGCGAGCTTTATTTGCACGTAAATCAGTACCTACGCTCTATGAGCGGCTTGTGCCAAACCAGACTAAATCAGTACAGCCCGCGTAGCCCTGGCAATCTCCCCGACCCCGACCCCGACCCGGCCAGCCCCTATCTTCACGTTGAGTGCTGCAACTCAGCCACAAAGAAAGGACACTTGTACCCAGTATCTGTACTCACATAAGTACGTTGCTACGCTAAATGCAATACCGATTTTGGTACTTTAATAGTGGCGCGCCATACAAAGGTTGTAGTTGTAAAAAGCGTACCGATTTTATGTGGCGTTATCGATGCATAAGAAGATGGCAAATGTAAGACAACTTTAGGTCGCATTTTCCGTGAGACATCAAGATGTCAACGAATCCACATTGGGGTGCGATAATACGGATAGAAACCCCGAAAAATAGCTCAAGCCCGCAGATCAATATGTCAACGAATCCACAACGACTTTCTATATAGCCCTATGCCTATATATTATATCCTAACATAAATATAGATGCTAAGTGAAGGTGCTGGCACTATGTAGGCTTGTTAGTTCATGATATCGGTGGGTGGAGGGGTCATACTGAGAGGAGGGGGGCAATTACATCCTTTTCGAGGTGGATTGGTGTATATGACGGCTTCACATGAGTTATTCAACTAGCTAGTATGCGCATATTGTAGAGCATATTCAAGAATTTATCCGGTCTGTAGAGGAAGTCTAACCAGCGTAGTATCTCGGTATACAGTCTAACCTTGCTGTACCGGACGACCAAAATCTGGCCATTTCTGTCCGGTATAGCAAGGTTCCGGTATGAAATAATACAAGGGTACGTGGCACAAGAAAAAAGTTACCAAAGAAGGAAAATCCTTCAACTTCCGTATGTTTGAACATTAAGCTCAAGATCCATCAGTCAACATGTTGCGTGCCGGAAACCAAAAGCGTCGGGCTCTCACAATATTAGAGAAGCACTAGATCTGTAAAAAGCGACAAGTTCCCAAGCATGCGAAGGAGAAATTGAGTGAATTTGGAAATCATTTCTTAGACTCCGAGGTATGAAGAATGGTAGACCTATGTTGGGCAAGATACTAATATAAAGCAGGGTCGAGCTCTACCAACGTCCACATTGTCGGACATCTTACATGATAGTAAGAAATAGCTTGAAGTTGATCTTACAGCAGGTGATTTATGGAAGAAAAAGCAGTGAAAATCTCAATACCCTGGTTCTAGAGCAGTGTCTACTTAAGGATTCCGTTATAGCAAGGGTAAAATATATGTAGATAGTAGTAACTTCTCTGTATTCCGCTGTCCGGTATAAGCAAAAATCCGTTATAGCAAGGGTGATGTAGGTGAAAAGTATCTAGTTTGGAGGCGGGGCTCAGGAGTATTCCGGTATAGCAAGGTTTCCGGTTCAACGAGGTCCGGTATAGCAAGGTTAGACTGTATGTGTCGTGGCAGGGGTATGTACAGTCAAACCTAGCTATACCGGACGGCTAAAATCTCACCCATGCCGTCCGGTTTAACTTCGGATCCGGTATAGCAAATTTGCAGCGCTGGGGGGGTATTCATTTTTCTCCCAACCACAACATCTGAAGGAGGAAAGAGAGTCACAGGTGGTTGATTTTACTGGCTAGTATTCTGATAATTTCATTGGGAATGGGAAAATGCTAATGCCGAGTACAGATACCTATCAATCTGTCGGTCCATCCACCAAACATGAAGTGCGCATTCTCCCTACGGGAGAAATATGAGATCTGCCTAGAGTGCCGGACTCAATTGGAAGCGGGCAAAAAGCTTAAGCTAGAAGAGTTTGGTTTATTGTTTCCCGGACGAGATGGAAAGGGAATCTCAACCTCTACTTTGAGTGATATTCTTTCAAACTCAAAGGAGATCTTGATGCACCCACCGACAGATGGATCTCAAAAGAAGAAGAGCAGAGCTCCGCTTTATCCTACGTTTGAAGCATTTTTAGCTGAGTGGATAGAGCGAGCGCATTGCATGAGAGTACCTGTGAATGATGCAGTCATTCTAACTCAAGCACTCTTGCTACCTTTTTCCAAAGTCTCTCGGTGTCGGCACTCTCGTTACCTTATTCTCAGCGCCAAATTCAAGTTTCTGATATGGTGGAGACAGTTCTTCAGGCCCGGGATGGTTTAAAACACTATCAAGCAACTACTAAGGTCCAGAAGCAACTTCGGGATTTTTGGCCTACTCAGTAGATTCCGGTTTATCTAGGTATATTTGTATGTAGTTATTTTTTAGAATCAATAAATCTCCACTCCGGTCCGGTTCTTCTAAAATCCGGTATAACGAGGGAATTTGGGTGGGAAACTGAAAAACCATCTGAGGCCGTCCGTTATAGCAAGGTTTCCGCAATAACGAGTTCCGGTATAGCTAGGTTTGACTGTAGTTGACATGGATCCCAAGAACTGTAGTTGACGAGGTAGCGAGCCAGCCAGGGAAGCGAGCTGATAAAATTGTCAACTTGAGCTGTCCGGCGGCTTCTGCGTAGATTTCCTCTTACAACTCACAAACGAGCGAAGGCAGAGCCATCTATTCCGGCCTCTAACGCCACCGGTTAGGCTTAGTGCCCCTTATCGGCTCGCTTCCCTGGCTGGCTCGGTAGACCGGTACTTTACGTATACATAATTGCTGAAAAAGGGATTTTATCGGGCTTGGCAAATCCTCCGGCTCTCGTATATAAGTTTTTCATTCTTATATCTTTCACAGACGAGCCTCTTACAACCTCTCCAGCAGAACTTCTCACGAGCCTCTCACAACCTCTCACAGCAGAGCCTCTCACGAGCCTCTCACAGCCTCTCACAGCAGAGCCTCTCACGAGCCTCTCACAGCCTCTCACAGCAGAGCCTCTCACAACCTCTCACAGCAGAGCCTCTCACGATCCTCTCACAACCTCTCGCAGCAGAGCATCTCACAACCCTCTCACAACCCTCTCACAACCTCTCACAGCAGAGCCTCTCACAACCTCTCACAGCAGAGCCTCTCACAGCAGAACGAGAGTGGATCTCTATCACAGCGTGTGATTCAGTACCTAGCTTGAAATCGATCCTCTTATCGGCTCCCAGGTAAAGATCATCACCACAGTTTAGCCATGTCGTGGCCTGAAACGATTGTTGAGGCATTCGAACTCGGCCGCCTTCGAGGTGAAACAGACGAATCTAGATTTTATGGCCCATACAATGTACTTCTGACGTATCTATTCCCACATAACGAGAAGTTCGTGGTCGTACCTCAGTATAAACGCCCCGAACAGTCCAAGTCCGTCGATTTTACCACTATTCTTGTTGTTAGACACAAGGAACATCCGGTTTTTTTCGTGGAAATCAAAGCCTCCGATCATATCCGCCACATGAGCACTCGCAGAGACGCAGACCTCCAAATGAGAGAGCGCTTCGAGGAGCTCTTCGATGATGTGGAAGTGGAAACTCTGTACGGTATTAGTGCTTTGGGAACTAAATTGTGTATCTACACCGCCAGCAAGGAGACAGGTCGGCTATTACCAAGAAAAATTCTAGGCGATCCAGAGTTTCTGACGGACACAGCTCCGATCAACCGGTGGGATGTCGACATTATGACATCAAGTGGGGAGCAACGGCTACGTGAAATAGTAGCAGAGGTGAAAACTATGTGTACTAAACTGTGAAGGTTAGTTCGATTGGGATATTCTGATATTCTAAATAAAAGGGTTTTACTGATATGCAAGTGCAACCAGACCACCAGGTATAAGCAAAGTTTTTTTAAAAAACAAACATGTACATTCCCTCCATTATATTTTTTTCTTTCTTGTGTTTCTGTTTCTTTTTCTTTTCTTGTGTTTTTTTTTTCCGTGTTTTTTTATTTTTTTATTCCCTTTTTTCCCTTTTTTCCCTTAAACCATGCTATATTTCGCGGGAAGAACTTGGTGTTTTAACGTGGCAAAACCCCTCTGGAAGCTCTGCCTTATTTATCTTTGGAAGGCGCTCAAGCAACTATCCTACAAAGGGAAAAGTAGTGTCTGGCTGCAGAAAGGGGTTCGTCATGACGAGTTATCTACTGTACTTTACATTCTCCTCACCGAAAATCACATGGAATTAGTTATGCAGGGTATGCTATACCTACAAACTCACGTGAAGGGCCCAAAATCGGTATTGCATTTATCGTAGCAACGGAATCCTACATATAAGTACGTTGCTACTGTAAGTACTCTCCCTCATGCGCTCGGCATCGATATCCATGAAGTAAATCTCCCACTGCGCATCGGTCAAGTCCTAGGCAATCTGGCATGGTACTGTGGATGCATGAGATGAGGCATAGAAAACGGAAATGAGTTTAGCTGGACCTTGTGAGCTCTCTTCTGCAGTGTCAATCACATCACCTCGGCCGAGCTACAGGGAGGCCCCACACAAGATATTGGAGCCACATGCTCCTCCTATCCTTCCGCTCTGTGGCGGGTGCCCTGGGGGCAACGCGGAGGAAGATCCGGGGGGAGGGCAGGTTGTGAGGGTGCTCTGTCTGAGACGCTTTTCCTCTACTCACATGCCTCAGACATACTGCCTGGATATATTCCCTGGACAATCCACTTCAAGATTGCCAACCAGACTACGTTCAAGATCGTCATGTCACCTTTTTTATTTATTTCTTTTTTCAGAAGTTTGAGTTTGTATACCCCTCCCAGTAACCTTCAGACCTTCCCATGGAAAATTAGGATTCACCAGCGGGAAGCTAGTCTAGCTAGCCAGACTAATTGGCTCAACCAGACTACCCCCATCCCATGCTAGGGAACACTTAGGCCCTACTAACATGGAAGCTTTCGTTGAGTGGCATCATAGCTAGTGTGTTAGACTGATCTTTCAGTTGGCTTTTCGGATAGAAGCACGCCCGCCTTCAACTAACCCCCACCCTTCGGTTCCTGAACATCATCTGATCTGTTTAATTTCGAAACGCCACAAATTTTGATATAGAACATTATCTATAGGCATTCCACCCCTTCCCCATTGGTAACCGTATGCATAGTACAATCTTTAGTCTGGTTGGCACTAAGCCGACTATACAATCTTGGGGGTATTATACCTAAACCGTTACAACAGTATCGACACTGATAATCTTTTCTCTCTTCAGCTTGTCGTCAGAAATATATTGCGAGAAAAAAGGAAAAAAAAAATAAAAGTTGACCCCCCTGGGGCACATAACGATCAGCACTGGCAAAAGAAGTCTAATAAAAATTAAGTCGGCAAGAATATCAGGTACGAAACAAAAAGCCCCGTTTCGCTAATATATTTTACCCCCCCTTCATCCTCGTACTTCACATGCCTCCATCCTTTGGGGGGTACGTACCGGTAAGTATACTCATATCTCACAAAATGTGGTCGCCACCGCCGTGGAGTCACGTGTTCAAGTTTACTGACCACAATCCGCATGTAGATGCTTCAATGGGACGTGTGACGCCCAAATTTCAATTGCAAACAAGTAGGGGCTAGGGGCGCCGCGCTCGTGTAAAAAATCAAGATAAGCTCCAACGGAAGGCAAATTAAAGTTGCGCAACCACCTTAAGTACTGGTACCCGCAGTGGCCATGGTCTGATCATGATATGTAAGAAATACTGCAGCCGGCGCCCTAAAACGGCTCCCATCGCTTGGTCATGGGTCTGCTGGAATTCACGTTCGCGTTCGCGCCTGCCTTCAGGCTGGTCTCTGTGTTTCATGTGGAGTAAATACGACCAGAGACACTATTTCTTGCCACCACCTAGACTATATACCATGGGGAAAAGAAATAACTATACAAATGCACAGTAAGCAAATCAGATGGGCAAAGGACAACCAATACAGCCAATAACATTTTCGTTACTTTCGTTAAACATGACATGTGAAAAGGAACAGAATACAAGTAGGATGCACTTTAAAGGAGAAGGTAGACAATAAGAGCAGGCCAATATAACAAAACAGGAGGAGGATCGTATACTCCCACAAATATCGCCAAAAGAACCGCTGTATGTTTTTCTTTTTTAAAAATATGTAACGACCCGACTCCTTTGCTTCATAAAGCCAGCCAGAAAGTAAAATGAAAAAAAAAAAACATGGGGGGAAATCAAACAGGCTGGTATCGTTAATTAAAACACACAAAAACTAGGAACAATTCAAACTGAGGTTATCCAAATTCTCAACACAAAAGCCCAAAAGTCCTGAAGGCGCGAGATTCGTGATATTGACCCATGAGGAGAGCTGATGACCCTCAATGGTGCCAAAAAGTTATGTTCACGAGCCGTGAGAAAGAATGTCCAAAGCTGAGTACCTTGCCATCTAGCTAAGGCATCGAGAAAGATACTTCTGAACCAAGTAACCAAAACAGCTAAAATAAAGGCCTGCAAAAGCATGTATCCAATTATCAATGTAAGATGAATCAGGCAATGGATGTGGCCATCAGGCGTTCTTCGAGATGCTCCATATAACCTTCCGATGGAATGACAGTGTTCGGATTTTTGTTTTTCTTGGGACTATCAAGACATTAGTACATTCGAATGACAGAAGGTATTCGCAGATATATACTCACGGTTCTCGAATGCCAGTATCGTCTCGTTGAGAACCACAACCCTCACATATCTTGCTGCCTTGTAGGAATGTCGCAGAACATTTGGTACAAGTCCAGTGGACTCTTCTCCTAATCTTCTTGTACATACGAAGTGGACGGCGTCCTACGGGCTCAAGCTCCGAGTCCGAACTATCCCGACCATCGTAATATCCTGGGGGCTTATTCTTTTTGTGCCTGGTGAATGTAAATTAGCCTTTGGATCATAGCATAAGACTTATACAAGTGGACAAAACTTACGGGTCCCGAGGGCATTTCTTGCACCTGTGGTGTTTGCAGTTAGAACAAACTTTCTCTGCACCAAAGTCTGTTTCACATCTGTGACAGGTTCGATGGACTCTTTGCCGAATTTTCTTTCGGACCAAATCCTGACCACCAGTTCGGCTAGGGAGAGTAAGGCCAGTGTCGCCCTTCCTTCTTCTTACTATCGGCTTGACTTCCCGCTTGTCGCCGACCTTCTCCTTCTCCTTGCCCTTGTCCTTCTTCATTCTGTTATACGAAGTGGTCAGCTGACGCCCATCATGCGCGTTGGTTAAGTACAACATACGGGAAGCGAGGGCATTGCTTGCACCTCCTGTGACCACAATTCAGGCAGGTTTTGTCGGCACCATAGGCAGTGTTACACCTATGGCATGTACGATGCACACGCATTCTAATTTCCTTGTGGACACGTTGAACTGGAGGCTTATCGTAACGTGGTAACGTTGATGGAGTAATCTCTAAGTTATGCTTCTTGAAGAGTTCCGCTGCACGGTCAGCGACAGACTTGGCAGGAGGTGGAGGACCAGGTGCTGGAGGGCCAGGCGCCGGTCTAGTTGATGCTTCGGCTCTGCAAGGAAATAATAATTAGTAAATAATTCGTTGAAGCTTAGGTCAAGCAAAACCTACCTCGGCGTAGCTACTGGAGCGGGAGCCGCAGGCTCTGGGAGAGGTGGTGAAGCTTCCGTCGTAGTGGAAGCGCCAGCCTTGGATGCCTTTGACTTCTTCCTTGACAAGCTGAAAACCCTCTTCATTCCCTGAAACACTGCATCAAGACTCTTCTTAGGCTTTTCTGAGCCCTTGTTGCTCGCAGCAGCAGGAGGGTCTGATGAAGCTTCCCCAGCCATGTTATCGATGATCAGGATGTGTTGAGATGTGATGTTGAGAGGCAAGATGGTAATCTTGACAATGGGCGTGCCAGTTGTTGGGTATGACGATGGTGGTGGCGACAGATGATGTTCCTTTTCCCCCGCTCAGTATCCTAACTCTTCTTTCCTCCTATGATACCCAAATGCCGATTCCAGCTCCCTGAAAGAACTGTTCTGACTTGTCTTAGGTGCGGGAGGTGCTGTTGTCGAAGCTGAACAACAGTAGGCCACACGAAAGATGTGGGCAGGTATTTGAATGTCGAGGAGAGAGCAGCGGGTGTGGACTGGCTTTCTAGCAGCTGGTGAATGTGACCGGAAGAATGGGGTGAGGCTACTTAGAAGGGGCGACAGGGGTGTGCTCTTCCTCTGCAGCTTGCAAGGTGGCAGAGCGAAAAAGAAATGAGTAGGCCCAGAGAGCAAAAAAATCAGACTCAGTTCCTCGAGTACAGTAAAAGCGAGGCCCCTGGGAGCATGGAGCATGCATGGGGAAAAGGGATGTGTGGGTGTCTCACGAGTATCTTCCCCCATGGCGGTGGGTCCAGCAACCGGGGTGCAATGTGCGTGTGTGGATGCAGGCGAGTACCAGAAGAGCTAAAGGCGCTGTCCGACTTCAGCTCGACCAGCCAGCCCGCGCCTGCCCTAGGGACGTTGTCAGTCGGCATCGTGCTGGCTGGATCTCCCGACTCGCTTCCACCAGACACAAGCCACTGCTGCCTGCCTGCGATTGGGCGGTACCCACCTATGTGCAGTGGTGGCCGCCCAGACCAGGTGCAGTGGATTGCTATGTGCACCCACCCATCCCTGCAGCGGCGACGCCCACGGGTAAAGCTGCCTTGAACTACCAATAAAATCTCGGGTTCGTTTCTGGCTTAAGCTCGGGTAACTTTCACTTCTGCGATCCTACAGAATATGATGCCAAGCCCCAATCAACAACATGAAAAGAACGGAATAGAACAATTCAATTGTGTTTCACGTGTGATGTTCATCCCTTTTGAACCGTGTTTTGCAGGGACGAGAGGCGGTGCCCCGCCGGACTACATAACGGGCGCACGCATATTTGAATACCCATACGGTGTAGTATTCTCAAGCGGGGCGCACCCAGCCGCAGTAATCCGGCTCTTCTCGCTTGCCAGTAGGTGAATTCGCCGCTTTTGGGGGCGCCTCATCATATTGGTCTTGTCCATAAATCATATGCATACTGGGCAACGCAAGGGCCTTGAGCATGTACTGTATGTACTGTACTTACTGTATGTACATACCACGTGAGGTTGCTGATCCTACCAGGTGCTAGCAGACGCAAATTTATATTCTGTAACGGAAGTCCTACTAACAGATGTACGTTGATGGATGTCTATGGCCTGCGACGCTGAGTGCAAGAACAAACCACCTATTAGCTATGGTACCACAATCCAACTGCGTATATGGATACAATAATTGCTTCTGCGATGCCCTTACACTTGATAACACACGAGTGACTATTTCAAATTTCCAAAATAACCGAGCAATTTTGCACCATTATTTTCTCAGCTCTGTTTCTCTCAGCTTCCCTTATCCACGCAGGAGCGTACTTCTTGAGTTACATGCCTCTTCGTTTCTTCCTCCTATTCTTCACCCACTGTGGAGAAAGACGAAGAACAATCAATTCCAGACGTGAATAAAGATTATGACTGCTGATGATGAGAGAGAGAGGGGAAGGGAGGAGGTATATAGAGAATACAGCTTCGCAACCTTCCCCCGCCAAGAATCCCGAATAAGCTCTTCCACCATCATCGAACATCTTCCGTCCCCGTTAGTGGGGCTGTTGTGCCCACCACTAATCTTCCGTCATGACAAGAGTTTCCTGGATCAGCAACCACCACCTGCCAGAAATCCTGAATAAGCAATTCCGCCACTGCCGAACACCTTCCCATCCCGCCAAGAAATCCCAAATCAGCAACCACCACCACTGACACCCTCCCCCTCCCATCCTTCGCCAACTACCCTTCACCTACTACCCTTCACCTACTACCCTTCACCACCTATCACACCACACCACCAAACTACTAGTCATCGGGTCATAGCTAACATTCCAAATGCCTAAAATTGTCTCTTATGAGAGGAAATCACGAAGCGCCGCATTAGTAAGTCACGTTCCAGTATCTGGAATACTTGTGTTTGAGGACAGTCTGTATGTTTTTAGGCCTATGGGAGCCACGCTGGCCAAAGTTAAAGTATACGCGCATATCGATAGTAATTACAACGTTAACTGCAAAGGACATTAGTTGCACGTATGCACTTTAGGCATCTTTAGGCCATCTCCATGAGGGTGTAGGGCCTCTATTCTCTAGCAAGAGGGTGGACTGACATATGGTGCGAGGGGTGAAAAAAAACCCCTGGCTGTGAGTCCAATCCAGCATCCGTAGTATATCCCCCACGGCCGGGGTACTCTCAACCAATAGTATAAGGTATGCAGTTAAAGGCCTGTCCGTGGTACCACCACATTGCATGGATAGATTCCCACCTCCAGAGCGCATAATTGTGAACATAGCGGTGTCATGGGAACATTCATTTGGCAATTGGGTGGCGTTCTAGATAATTTCTTTTTTTTTCATTTTTTTTTCCCCACACAGGGCTTGGTGCCAGGCAACTTCAGGGTGTTAGCAAGACATGGAGATGCCCCGCAACCCCATTATTGTGGAACTGCCATATGAGGTAATACTTTAGCAATATACACGGGTACAAGGGAAAGAGATTGCTGGCCTGGGCTGAGATCGTCCATTGGCGAGCGAGAGTTGTTACCATACAAATTCTTCAGTGCACGGTGAATATGCAGGTTCCACTAGGGTAATGTCGGTCCACCACGCTAGCAATCTCTTCCCCTGCGACCGTGTATAGGGAATCTGACATGGCGTCATTAACCTAGCGCCCTTGACGCGCAATCAAGCGTTTGATATAACCATTCCGTTATTGGTGGTTATGTACAATTGTAAAATCGTTGCGCAACCTGCCTATAATCTCACAATGTCCATATTCCTTGGAGGAGGGTCGCGCCAACCAGACTAGCCGATGTTTGGGAAGCCCCTTGGTGTATAACACTTCACTAAACTGCAATCATGGAAATCAGACCATAGAGTTATTTAGATATCATGCAATGTTCCTGTGTAGTTCAATTATTTGTATTGATAAGCATAAAAACATAAAATAAATCCCGCTAAATCTGCAGAACGATAAGTTACCCAGAAGCGGTCAGCGGCCTTCCTCAGCAGGGCTACTAGAAAGTTGCTTTTTGCACGAATATATGAGTAAATCACAGAACTTTTACAAAAACGAGAGTTCGTATGTGTCAGGGTTGATATCATGCCTTCGTGTTTAGTGCAAAGCTGTTCTTATCTACATCTGATTGTGCCCTTAAATCGCGCTATTATTGGTTTTGGTTCCTTTTTTTATATATGAGTGCTTAAGGCCATGGTGAGCACAGTTGTACTAGCTAGACGTGCTAAAACTACTAAAAATGCTCAGTACCCGTTCTAGTTCTCCGCATGCCAGAGTTCGAGCGCTACGAGAGGCTGACTGCCCGCCAGGGGTCATGCAACCAGACTACCCGCCAGACTAGTTTTGTTTCCTTGACAACTTTAATCGCTCGGCTAGCGAGAAGCTGATACAACTTGATACCTCTTGGCGCTATACGCCGCAGCCGCCAGTGCCCTGGATTTAATAAGGGTGGCGCACACGCTGCATCGGTAATCCTGTATCCGGCCCCTTGGGTGCTGGGTTCAGGCAAATGGTAGTTGAAGTGATTGGGCCGCTGCTTTCTAGATCCAGACAGTCGGTATTCAACCCGCGTGCGAAAGCCGTGATGCATCTTCGCGACATCAGCATCTCAACCGGACTAACCAACGAGGCTTTAGTAGGTTCACCTTTTTTGGTTCCGAAAAGAGGAGAGCGACGCGGCATAAATAAGTGCATTCTGTACTCGGTAGTTAAATTGTACGAATGTCGCGCGCAAACTTTAAAAGAATGATATACTTGCCCAAAGGTACCTTAGCATACTTAGTAGCTATACAATATATCAAACATCAACATTAGCAACATTAACTAGGAAGCGTTGCTAAAAAATGTTCAAGCCCCGTAGTTTCATTGGATTGGTGCCTGATTGCCCTATCTAGAAAGCATTTGTCTGGTTGAATATTCCTTTCATTCTGATTGGGTCGCTCGGGCAGGCCACACTAAATCAAAAAAGTAATATTGAACCAGAATATGGCTCGATCAGTACATTTGACCCACTTGCAACCTTAGAACACCATGTAGTTGGCGGACATATGGTGAGTTCGTGCTAGTATAGTAAGCTGACGTGGTCGCTCGGTCTTGGATGTATCGAGTACAAGCGCCAGGAGCTCAACAACTGCACTTCTTAAGACTAGCTGATATAGCTGCGGCGGCGCTTCCAGCCCCCTCCTCTGAACATGCTCATTTGGTCATCCGCTGAAAAAAAAACCGCATTTTCAGTTTTTGCAAACATCGTCACACAAACTTTCAGAGGGCTGATATTCGATCAGATTTCTGCTCACCGGGGTGAAGAGCTTTTGGCAGCTTCCGCCTTGCCTTTTCCTGTGATGTATGTACTCACTTTATGTGATATTTTGATAGGGTATTTAATACTTCATAATCTGCTGATGGACAATTTCGCGGCGAGATATTAGTTTCAGTG
This sequence comes from Tirmania nivea, assembly GCA_015179035.1. NCBI lineage: Eukaryota > Fungi > Ascomycota > Pezizomycetes > Pezizales > Pezizaceae > Tirmania > Tirmania nivea. The sequence continues at coordinate 135,163 of WHUY01000065.1, read as the reverse complement.
CAGAAACAACGTTAAGTAGTGCTATAAGACAAAAGTAGCCAATCCAACACACCCAACTGTGCTTAGGAAGTCCCGCTCTGGCGCTTGGCATTATATCTATACCCAAAGCGGGGATGGTGAACCCATGTCGAAACTCCAACTATACTTAATGGCTTGAGTAAGTACTCAAGGGCTCACTGTGGAAAGTTAGAAATCTGGTGCTTAAAGAAGTAGATACCAGAGGTTCTCATTGGAATTAAGATCTGGGGACTGAGGGGGCCATGGCATGGAGATAAGTGCAGCCTGATGTGCAGAACTCGTGCTTCTTCCTCCATGACCTCCGCTATCCCATATTTTTCACTCATCTCATCCAAAAGGGAATAAGATGTGATGTGGCATTAGGACCAGAGTAATATAAATATACGTAGATCCAGTCATGCGACCCTTATCAGGAATAGCCATGGGCCTTTTGATACCATATATAATACTCCGCCTAAATATCCGACTTTAAAAAGTGGGCTTAAAGATAGAGGCTATTTGCAATACCTCACTGGTGCCAGCATCAACCATCCCCTATCAACTTCCCTCGATAGCCGTATGGCAGCATCGCCTCCCTCACCAGGCGCCTATGGGCGAGTTGGAAAAACAAAGCTCGGAGGTGCAAAATTTTGGGTTCCACCGTGGCTCTAAACGGCCCAATGCTCCTATTACACTAAAACTTACCATAATGGAACATCCCTTTAAGTAGTTGTATTTGTAGCCATTTTGAGAGATATTGATATTGACTAAGGGGTTAGAGAGAATGAGTAAGGAGTTAGAGAGAAGGATAGTGAGAGTCAGGAACTCGGATAGAGAGATATCTTGGAGAGGGATCGGGAGATAGCCAGATTATTGAGAGGTAGTCTGGTTATTGAAAGGTATGATGGTTATTGAAAGACAGTCTGGCTATTGAGAGGCATCATGGCTATTAATTCTGGCTTGCTCGTTATTGGGAGGTAGTCTGGCAGTCTAGCTATTAAGGGGGATATCTATTCGAGAATTCATGGTCATGTGATCTGACGACTACCATTTTGGGAACCTCGCTCATACGTATCTGGCTAGTGTGAAAAGTTTCTGGTTTGTATCACTTTAGTAGTCTTCGAGTGTTATTTATTTCACTAATTTACACTCAAACTCAATAACATAACTCCTCCCCATATATAAATTTCCATCGTCAAACTCGTCTGGCGTAAGAACCATATCTCCATGCCTGCTAACTTGACATAACTCCCAGAAACCTCTTCGCGATACTGCGCTTCTAATAGTTGATTATAGCTGCGATGCTCCAAAGCCTTCCCCGGGGTTTGCGGTACTGGAGCAGTACAGTAACATAACCAGACTATAGTAACATCTGATTCTTAACGCCAGAGAGCTAAGCAGTCTACACCCAGTTCCTATCATCGATATAGCCAGATGGTTATTGATTTCCTGGCTACCGATATTGTACTTATGCTTCTATTACTCTAAAGACGCTACATATATACACTAATAGTTCGTAGACGCACTGCATGGTATTGAGAATCTACCCTCACAAATTACAAACTGCATCCATTACAATATGTTCCACTAGAAGTAAAAAGAAATACGCCAACTGTACATGACTGTTCAAGGCAAAGAATCTCAATCCAGCAAATGATACCATTAACGACGAGAGCCTCAGAATGAATTGGCCTTTGCTCTCTACTGAGTTGTCTATCTCCACCTCCACTAAGCCGAACCGTGGCATTCCATGGTCGTTGAGGCTCGTCATTTGGACACAAACAAAGATTCCGCTGCATGACCCCTTTATGCCTGCTCATACGCAATGAACCTTTTCAATAAAACAATAAAACAAGAAGCTAGATGCAAAGTAGGCCGACTACAATAGTTGTATCACAAAGCCAGGAGACACCGAATTCACCCCATCTGGTTATCACTGTTACTCCCACACAAATGAAAGCCCAACATACTGTCGTAACTGTACAGGTCATTCCATTCCACCGCACCAAGCGTGATCTTTGCCCTCATCACCGCACCACCCAACAACCTAATCTTGTGTTTGTACTTCAAAATCACCCCACACAGTCCCTGCATAACCCGGTAACTCCCTCTTGCCCTTCCCATCTCCCCACCTCTCCAATCCACCTCTTGGAGGCGAGATTGGCCGCTGTGAGTTCGGGGGTTGAGCCCTGGCCATCCACCGGGTGGCATAGGATCAGGACACAGAAAGCAAAGGCCCCTCCACTTACGCCACCAAGGAAACCTGCAGTGTAGCCTCTAATGAAACTCATCTATCAGTTGCACAAACCTTCTCGCAAATCCAAAGTTAGTGCAAGCACATTTGGATGTCTAAACTTACCAAAATGTGGGCCCCACTGCCGCCATCCCTTCTCCTGGGCTTGTTGTGTTTGTAGAATTTGAAGAGCTAAAAGAATAAGGAGTTAGAGATACCGAGAAAGCAAAGAGAAGGATGAGAGCTTGGAACTCCAATAGAACTCGAATGGTGAGAGGGATATCTATCCGAGTGGCAGTGAAAATTCATGGTCATGTGATATGACGACTACCCATTTTAGAACCTCGTTCAGTAACCCTATGTATCTGGCTAGTCAGTAAATTATCCGGCAACCCTCTAGAGAGCAGATAAGAAACCAGACTAGGCGGGCACCGCCTCTCGTAGAGATGGTGTTAGCGCCAGGCCATGTCTAATACAAGCCCCTTCTAAAATGCGCTAAAAAGCCTAACCGGCATTTGGTTCGGAAGATGTTCTAGATGGCTGGCATCTCGCTTATTTACAAATAATTCTGGGAAGTAAAGGTCCGCACCTTGTAAAATTATACGCGTTGTAACATGCCATCTAAGAGAACTCTAGGTACCTCTGACATCTGACATCTGACATCTGACATCTGACATAAAAGGACAGGAGTTGCATGGCCTAATGTCGTCTATTTCCGAAATCAAGTGTTCCTATTCAATGATCCTCGTCATTAGGCTGTTCATCGGCACCTCTGCAGCATCTGTGCGCTAGATATCCTGCTTTCCGGTGAGGAGCGATGACCTGATGCCGAGCATGTACATATTAATTTCAGTTTAAGCGCAGGGAATAGAGCTAGTAAAGTCTATGCCGTGGTAATTTCAGCGAAAGCCTACTCTCTTTATCATTTTCGAATGGAGAAAACGTTCTAAAATTCCCTTCGGTTTACCGAGGCGTATTTGAAATGCCCTTCGCGGAACACGTCTCACCCGGTCATGCTAACTCAAATCTGTCTTTTTGGCTTTACACGATCCTACAGCCGCTTTTTATTACTAGTCAAGCACTCCATATCCCCTGTTGGCTCTACACTCCCGGGACTATAGGCTGTATGCACTCCAATTGGGCAGAGTGATACTTGCTCCCGTTGCGCTCCTTATTTGCTCTCTTAATGATTAAATCGCCAGACTAATGATTAATAATGAAAAATTCAAGTCAATCTAAATTAGGTTGAACAGAGAAATCCCCAGGAGGTCCCGAAGGTGATCATTGTAAGTACTTCACCTTAGGCTAAGGAGTGTATGTGCTCTCTATCCCTGATATCAAACTAGTTGCGCGCAGATGTTCATATACGCACCAAAATATACAGCTTGAGACTACATATAGGTTGATACTTGTGTCACACACTCACAATCAGTCTGATACTATTGCCCTACAGTGTAGAACAAGGTAATTATATCAAGGCCTATAAGAGCGATCGGAGAAATAGTCCATGCGAACATGACCAGAGCTGACGAAGCGAAGCCTACCCTAGAGGATGTACGGGAGTGAAGCTTACTCTGAAGTGGGACCGCAGCTATCGAGAAAAGTCTACTGTAGCTGTGGAAGCGAATGAATCTTAGGTATCAGAACCATAGGGGGGTGTAATTAGAGCCTATGGCAGGCCAGAGCTCGTTGAGCATGCCTACCTATTATAGCAGTATATACAGTATTGGAACATTTACTTGGGAGATTAGAGTTAGCATGACCGGGTGAGGCGTGTTCCACTATGCGAAGGGCATTTCAAACGTTTTCTCTTTTCGAATGACCTATGGCGGTGGCAAGGAATTTCAAAATTGCGAGTTATCGATGCCTAGCCCGAGTATTGCCAGATTCTTGACTATACTCCTCCGTGCATTAATGTGCATTAATCCCAGTTCCACTTGTAAGCCACGGTTGGCTCCCACGTTGACCTAAATTTCCCCACTCACACCTGAAACTTGTCTCATCCAGGGTGTGCGAATCACCATGGTGACTTATGAGTACAAGAGTTATATCGTTATATCACGAACAGTCATAGTAGAATGGACACTGTTGAGTCTCCTTTTATAAAAAATTCCGGGCAGTGCTTACTTCTTTCTCTTGCTGTATGTTCCTTCATTTTAGATACTATCCCAACATGATTATTTTCATCAGCATACGCACAATTGAAGATCCCATTTTCATGTCTCGAATGACCTAAAGAAAACAAATTAATGAAACACATTCTGATCTCCAGAAAAGCAATGAATGGGAAGTCGATCCATTTACTGATATCACAAAGAGGTATGTGCCACAACTGACGACTGCTTAATATAATATTGTAAGGAATATCTAGTTCTTGTTTCCAAATGATATATATTACAGAAGTGGGAGTGCTGTGCGTCTGCCCCTTTTTACTTGATCTAGTAGTCTGCTTGGATCTAGTTCCATTCCCAACTTATCGCAAGAAATATTTATTCAAATTGCCATGTTTAGAATACATATTACCTTTTAAGTCATCCCTGAGATTGTGCCTCACGTTCGGGAAATGGAGCCCGGATAGCGGAATTCTTGAGACATAGAAACGTCAGCCTCTAGCATTTTGGCAGTGATATATCACATTGAGGTACTGACAAGCAATTAAACTTCCCCCACAAGGACTTGATCTAAAACCTGACATGTTCTGCGGCCACGAAATTCCCATAGTCATATAAAGGGGTCCGAGTTGGGTTTGAGACGCGAAAGCGGAACGGGCCGGAAATTTCGAAAACCATGTTTGACTACTTGTTACATAAGCATGTAAATGTAGAGTATGTACTTGACTTAAGCTGATTTTATCCAAGCTTAAACCATTATTGGTCTAGTTGCCTCATCTAAGGGTAAATCGGCAAAGTTGATGGATGTTTGGCCAGAATTTAGGAACTACAGTTACACAATCAAACATACATATCTTCAACTGGCCATAGACATGGGGCCCTCTCTACGAATAGCGATCCTCTTGTGCGGTAGCCCCATGCCTCTCACTGCCGAGAAATATGGGACGTATGGTGGTGTCTTTAAAGCTCTTCTCGAGAAGTCCGCTGAGTCATTAAAAGGTGAAATTCCAGGGATTGAGAATGGGCTGGAGATGACTAGTTGGGATGTATATCAGGCTGAGGAGTATCCGAGGCTGGAAGATATTGATGCTATCCTTATGACAGGGTCAAGTAAGCCTTTGCTAAATGTTCTTTGTGTTCATGAAAATGGGCGTCAGCGGAGCTAATAAAGTATGTCGTAGGTTTTACCGCGTACCATGATTTACCCTGGATCAAGAAGCTTGTAGACTTCATCAAGACTGTTCTCGCCCAAGACCGAGTCCGCATCATCGGGATCTGTTTCGGGCACCAAATTCTCGGCCGAGCCCTTGGGCTCCCTGTCTGCAGGAACGAGGGAGCTTGGGAGATCTCCGTGACGCCCATGAGCTTAACTCCTACGGGGAAACGCCTCTTTGAAGCGAGCTTAAAACCCAGTATGCTATCATTGATGCAGATGCATCAAGATATAGTAAAAGTTGAGGAGCCCGAACTTCCGGATGGCATAGAAAATCTGGGAAGTACGGATGTGTGTCGGTTGCAAGGGATGTATAAGAAGGGGAAGTTTATTTCTGTGCAGGGACATCCGGAGTATACCCCGGATATTGTGAAGGAGATGGTTCACGTGAGGACGGAGATGGGGATCTTTAACAAGGAAATGCATGATGATGCAATGAATAGGCTTTGGAATGCCCATGATGGGGTTGCCGCTGGATCTGCGTTTTTGAGATTTTTGATGGAGTAGATACGTAGGGAATGGTTGGTGTTGTCCATAAAACCTGAAGGCACTTGTGAGCTGGGATGATACGGAGGATACTTGTTATGGTGCATTAGCCATATGGGCCTTGTCCAGTATAGTTTTGATGCTGTTGTACTCCTAATATAGTAGATATCCCCAAAGTTTGCTGCGGTGTATGCTTGCAATGTGTCTACCACGGATGTATTGAAACGGGAACCTGTTAGTTTGACGTGCCCCTACACCATTGTAACAGCTAACAAGACTTCCCAGGCACTTGACATACAGAATGCGGCTGTATGCATAGCCTCATATGCATCTTTTAGGATCCCATAGCATCGGGGTTCAAGTTGTTGGGCTTTGCGCGTATTCAAATTTAAACAGCTTACATGGAAGCTCTTCTCTGAAGGTATGCTATTTAAAGTCGACCATCTAAAAGTAATCACTCAACCTCAGATAATTTCATCTTCATGATCATCACGAGACTATTCATGATCATCATTTTGCAAGCAGGGCCTTCATGTGTAGCAGGGCTATTCTATTTTCAGGTGATTGCTTATCAGATCAAGCAGATCGTTTGAGTCGCCCGTTCCTGGCACTCAGCCACTTCCGTAGACTATCTGCATACGAGAACATGCTGCACATCCTTTATCTAGGCATCTACACTTCACTAAAGTATAAATCGCCAGTCACAGTCAACTGAGCAGAGTGAAGTCAAACTATTAAACGATTAAAATTGTCTGGCAGTCTCTCCCCAGCTATTAGTCCAAAAGCACAACTTTCAGTCTGCTCCCTTGTTTCTTGCAAACACCCGGCTTGAGGAGTTACGGCGGCCATTTATTTTTTAGCAAACTTAGTTCCTCGATCCAATCGAAATGGTTCGAGAGGCCCACCCACCCGCTCAGTCAAAGGCATCACGCGGCCTCCCCCCAAAGACTCCCTTCCCCGTCCTGGCATTTTCCGAACCCTCAATACAGTCGTCCCCAGAGCCAGTGCCTCCGGAGAGCTCTTCACCTGTTTTCCTTCCTCCAGCTGGCCCCGAGACCCCAGTCCGGCACAATCTTCCAAAATTAATGACCACTAAACTCTTTTATACTCCGGAACAGCCTCTCCGACGTAATTTGTTTGGGAATCATCTCCACGGCTGCCCACACAATGATGCTCATCTCCTTGGTATGGCAGACCACCCAACCCCACTTCTCTCCAAACGCAGAGCTCGTTTAGAGTGTAATTGTGCGAAGTTGCTTGGAAAAGGATATGACCAGGTGGAAGAGAAGCGGGATAATACGGTGGGGGCGAGGGAAATGGATGGGCTGCCTCCAATCGGAAGGGGTAGAGTTTTGGACGGCAAAGTGTGTGCTACGTTGTCTTGGTCGTCATCGCCAATAAAGGGATGTGATGACTGTGATTATCAGGATATGATTGAAACAGGGAGCGATGAAATGGAGGATGGCCTTCAATATTCACTGGCTTCACCGTTGCCTGAGAGATCTCGCTCAGATGCACCATCGCCCTACAGTAGCACTTGGAAAGGGAGCTGCGAGAATACAACTCTCCATGGAGGTCTATACGTTGATGATGAGATGAACGATGCCGATGTTGAATCTAACCTTGAGCAATCCCCCGGCATATACATGAATAATCTTACCCTCCAAACGGGGTTTTCGTCACGTGTAGCCACCTTCACTAGCGTAACTGCAGATGGGGGTTCAGAGGGGCGAGAAGACTTCGAACCAGACGATGACTGCGACACGATTTGCGACATGGAGTATGACACCGAGATGGAGGTTGAGCCGCAGGCTGACTACAATCACCAAAACCAAGACTATACTGAGAATGGCTCCTCTGAGTACAAGGGCGATGAAGATGGTGGTGGATACTTTAACTTTGGAAGGAGACAACAATCGGATCTTGATCGAGCGGCTCTGACTGCTTCGGCTGGCGGACCGAAGAAAGCACTTTGGTATCCTACAGAGCAGTTGGCACAGGAAAGTAATATCTTACGTGAAGATTAAATACCCATCTCCGACGATGAGGACACTGGACGGAGTCAGGTGTTTGATAGTGTGTTGTGTTTAGCTGTCCCACCCACAGAAGTTCTTGCATTGGATTTTCCTTGTTCCCATTTTGCTTTTTTTATGTCCATGATTGTTCAAAAGGGTTGCAGCTTGTTGATATGGATCTACTCATATATCAGAGCTTTCAGTTTGCTTCTCTCAGGTGGTTTTAAATATTGCTAGGGATCTTATTTGAGGTCTGCTCTTAATGTATAATTTGCGGCTGCGTTCTTGGGAAGGCTTTTACCCTGAATACGGCGATGTTGTCCAGAAAATTAGCAACATGAGACCGCTAAATAGGCGTTTTTAATGGGCTGTATGTACTTACCTACTCTACTCTGACTACATTACGACTCCTATAGGTCTGTGAATGAACGTTCGAAGTATGGGGCCAAAGTAGAGACTCCGGCCTGGTAACTGTTCACAATTCATGAACTATTCCTGTTTTGGCAGTTGTGGTTTTCCCAATTAGGCAGTCTACTAGTCTAGGGCTATCTTGAGCCTGGGCACGAGCAAATTGTTGTAACTTGTAAAAAATTCGGAGTTTTTTCGATAATAATGGCGGTGCGCCATAGTAGCCCGCTTTTGGGCTACCCCTTGACCTATGCACCGCGTTCAGAAACACTATGTGTTTTTTTCGAGTAGTAAGGTGAACCTTCTTGAAAGAAGGAAAAGAGGCACTTGATCCGCCTCCAGACAACAAAACCATGCGGCATTTCAGCGTGTCCACCCAGACTGAGCCCGGGTTACATATCACAGTGAAACTGGAGTAATTGGAACAGTACCGCATCTTCAGATGAGCAACATCCTTAGCCGACTTGGGCCAAATTCACGTCTGGGCTCAAAACTCAACAGGTACGACTGAGAGATTACATCCCCTGTCAGATTTTTTGTCTAGGCATGTTGTTCGCAGGTGAGTGCGGTAGGCCAACCGCTCGAACATCTTCCTTCAGATAGTTTGGTACAATCTGCAAGTCAAATAAATTAAGGGCCTACGCCTACTCCATAATCCAAGAAAGCCTAACTACTTGGATGCATATGACGGCTCTTACTTCCCCCCCCCAGAACATTGATTCGATAAAATTATAGCGGGACGATCTTCAGCTGCCTTTCTGGCTCAGTTGTCCATCACCTTTCCTGTAATTGAATTCGAAGTTTTCATGAATTCTTGTGCCTGTTTGCACAGCCAAGATGTATGCGGGGTGCTTTGACCCAACTTCCGGGACCTTGCCAGTCTTCTCAATGCTGAAAGGACTTAGGGCTTGAAGAGCTAGGAAATCTTGGGCAATAAGGCAGGCCTGTAAGGCTTTAGAAGTCAGGCCTGGCCAACCCTTGGGGGGGGGCCGACAACCCGTAGAGCTTAGAAAAGGGGACACTTTTATATGCAAAAAAATCGTTATATGCGGAAGCTTGTCTTCAGCACGAAGGCAGACGTTCATTCAATTAGACTGCATACGGCATCTATCCTCTCGATATATACCCTTTCCCTGAACGACTCATGAGAAATGGCTTCCATACCCACCTATACCACTGTCTCCGCCCCGCTACTCCAAAGTCTCACATTCTGGTTAACAGAATCTCCCGTCCATGACCAACGAACTGGGTTAACATGGTTCACTGACATCCCTGACAAAGCCATCTACAGCTTCGAACTATCCTCCCCAGACCCACAGAAGACATTGAGGAGGATCAATATGTCGAATACGTGGGCTGTATTGCATTGATCGAAGGCGATGAGAGACACCTACTACTTGGTGCAAAGCGGGGAGTGGCGAAGATAGACGTAGAGACGGGGAAGATGGAGTATCTTAATTAGATGTATGGGAGCTTTTGTAAATTACAACTGTGGGTGTTACACGCGCGCTCGGATGAAAAATTTCACAAACCTATTTCCTGCGGAGGATAGGAAGCTTAGCTCTCGCCCACGTGCACGATCGGGGCTTGCCGCTGATCAATTCAACGGTTTTTGTCTCATCGCTTGTTTAGAAAATAAAAAGAAAAGAAAAAAGAAAAAAAGAAAAACGGGAAAGAAGTTGGTAAAAACATTTGCCCCCCTGTCACAGTTTCCACATTGGGGAATATTTTTGGAATCTGAGCTTTGTAGGTTTTGTCGATCAAGGCGGACAGTTACGTTGACGTCCACGCGCTACGCATGTCAAGTTGATAAGCCGCATCGTGTTTTGGGGTATGCTACAGCTATTAATCATGCCACAGAATAGCGCGGGCTCTCCTGAGCCGTGATTGTACTGGTACCCAGCGCATAAGGCAAATCAAAGAATTGCTGCATTTGGTTCATGATTTATCCGTCATTTAGGTGCCAACCTGACTAGTCATTAAGATTCATGTTCGGCAAACAAATTATTACTTGTGGCTTTCACGTATTATATAAAGATGTTCTCGAGTCCAGACTGATTTATTTGGTGTGGTGCTTAAATCGATATAAAGGCTGCTATGGCAAGTATCCTTAACATTAGTCTGGTTGTCTGCGAGGGGTAGTGCAATTAGACCTCAGTACCTTAACATAGCTTCCAAAGTATTGAGTATCAGCGTCCAGAGGCTAGGAAACTCTGATATGCTGGTCAAGTGATGTTTTACAATACGAGTTGAATTTCGGCGGATAATTATGTGTAGTTGAACTGCTATATTATCAAGACAGGACTTTTGAGTGGTTAACAAAGATAACAAAGAACGTATTAAACAATTCCAAATTGACCATTGTTCAGGACAGCTGTGATAATAGTCTAACACTCTACCTTGCTCTGCATACTGTCAACACAGTTGCAAGAGCATACATTTAAAGAGCATACATTTAAAGAGCGTACAGAACTACTGGCCTCATTAAACCTTAAAAACCCGGTGGGAAAAATTAGGACAAAGAGTGCCAGAACAGAACATTAAATAGAAATAATAGAAACTCCCATTCCTGACTGGTGTCCTTCAAAGGCAGCTTTTGGTAAGGCCTTGGTAAAAATGTCCGCCAAATTATCTTTTGAACTAATAGATTGAAGATTAATGGAGCCCACTTCAATCTCTGATCTGATAAAATGAAAGCGAATATCAATATTCTTCGTATGGTTATGATGAGTAGGATTTTTGGCAAGTGCAAGAGCAGCTTCATTGTCAATGTATAGGAGTGGTGGTCCAGTTGCAATCTCATTGAGAATCGGTGGAATTGTGAGATCGCGATTTAACCAAATAAGCTCCTTACAGGCTTCAGTAGCACCTAGGTCTATTATTTGATACTTCTAATATAGCTATATCTTTAGCTCTAGCTTGACTATAATAGAAAAGTAAGATATTATCTATATAAAGAATAAGAAATAGCTAGTAAGCTGGTAGAATATAAAAGTTTGACTCAGCTGTTGACTTTATAAAACCTAAAGTTCTATATAGATATTCATCAATATCTTAATATTAAGCTTAAAGTATTTGTTTTAGACTATACATGAATTTTTTCAATAGATAAACCTTATCTTCAACTTCAAATCCTTCAAGTAATATTATATATATTTCTTCTTGAAGTATACTATATAGGAAGATAGTTTTAATATCTAACTGCATAATTTTCTAATCTAATTTTGCTACTAAAGCAAGTAGTACTCGTATTGAAACAAATTTTATAATAGAAGCAAAAGTTCCCTTTTTAACGGGGAGGGCACGGGGGAGCGACCAAGGGGTACGGCGGAGGCGTAGGAGGCTGTCACGGCGGGGCTGTCACGGAGGAGGCTGTCACGGAGTTGCTGTCACGGTAGAGGGGACAGACTGTATAGGGGTGACCTAGGTACAAGGAGAGAGAACAAGACGTTGGATGGAGAGGAAAGAAGAGAAAGAGGGGAAGGCAGGCTATTTAACAATTGAGAGTCATGCCAGGATCGGCATGACTCTCATGACGAAAACTACAACCCGAGATAACCACAGCACCCGAGACTCCCGCGACGAAAGCCATAGATAATGCACTTGAGGGTAACAACGAGAGAGAGAAGGCAGAATACTAACACGCAACAGTAATAGCAAATAGGCCGAGCCGACACTCACGTAGCGATTTCTACGTGAGTGTCAAGGGGAAGGGCTCGTGGTCGTGACACCCTTAAAGTTAAAACTAGCCTACTGTTTATATTCTTTAACTACTAGTCTTACTTTATATTAAAAAGTTCTATCAGCATTAGTCTTAAGTTTGAATATCTACTTATTTCTAAGAGGTGTTTTATTAAATAGAATCTTTATTTAATCTTTTACAATCTAAGTATAATTCTTATATAACAAATTCTATTCTTATAAATAGCTTACTACTAATAAATAAAATTCTTTCCAAATATAATATTTTAATATATAAAAGGTTCTAACTCTAAATACTCTACCTTACTATATCTATTAACCAATACTTTTAAATTTAATAATATAGTAATAGGACTTAATACTTTAGTAACTTTATTTACTATAGATTTATATATATAGAATTTTGTACTATTATAAATTAAAAGTTAATTTTATTTTATTTATTAAACTAATTTTTATTAAAGATATAGTTTGAAGCTATTGTTTGTTTTTAATCTTTAAGATCTCAAACTTTATAGATATTTGTAGCTTATACTATATATCCAAGTATAATATAATATTTTATTTTACTTTCAGATTTAGTTTATTTTTTATTAGATATGTATATCTAAATATTATATTCAAAAGATCTAATATAAATTAATATTAGATAGAATCTATAATAAAACTTATATAGTATATAATATCTCCTATTTATCATTATAAATAAACTTGATAATCTATTCTATAAATATACTATAGTATTTACTACTTTACTTTAAAAAACTTCTAGTAGTTTGCTTTCTTGTAGTATATTCTCTACGAGCGGCTTGTGCCAACGAGACTACTATTATTCAGCTTTTAAAATGATTCTTTAAGAAAAGTAATAATATATGCATTATATAAGAAGGCTACCTCAAAGCTATCTTAATTTAACTGACCATCTGAGAAATATAAAGAACAGATTGAAGAGCTTTATAGGTATTCTTCTTATCATAGAGATGAATAGTACCTCGGCCAGTAGCGAGAACTGATTGATTATGTCCCATAAAGATTTTTGATTGGAGTCTTTAAATTAAGCAATCTCACAGAAAGAAAATAAATCTGAGTATAGATAGTCGGTAGCTCCTGAATCAATAGACTATTAATTGGGTTGCAGCCAGCGTAGGCACGAACTGGGTAATCTCCCTCATAACGGCAGAGGTTTACACCGCGGCATGTACTGCAAAACTGCTTGATGGGGATAACAGATCGCTCGGCGTTCATAGATAGCTTTTCTTGGTTTATGGGACCAATTTCAGCTATAGCATGATATAGAAACAATCAATACCTCAATCACACCTACATGCGTGATCAACAGCCTAGATGCCTCCAAGTGGGCCTGGCATAGCACTAGGCATGTCGGTCTAATGATGCTATCATTCTAAGCTGGTTTCATTTCCACAGTGAACTACTTAGGGCATCGCTACTGTAGACTTGTTCAATTAAGGGGGCTTCGTTCAGGGTAATGGGGGTGAAGCATAAGTCGTCTAAATAGTTTGAGTTCCCCACGTGATGACGCCTTAGTGCCCAAGAGAACCAAATTCCCTGCACTCGAATACTAGAAGAATCTGAACAAGAGCCCTCATGCTTAAGCAAATTTCTAAATAATTACCCTGAACTATAAGAAGTGTGAATACGGAAATGGTCATATGTGATAAGGTTACATCTGACTGTATGATACCAAGATAACGATAATTACCCCTGAACTTCAAACCTTGGGCACCCATTTCCATGTGTATGCAACGAATTATGGAAAATCCTATTGCAAAGAGATAGAAGACCGTAAATTCCTTGCCATCAACTTGTCATCAACTTCATCTCCGTAAACTTTATCAACACTTCCTCGCGGAGAACAAACACCACATCTACCACTTACATAGACCAGAAAAGCATAAAATAGACTCCACTTCACTAGCCATCGGTTTTGAAAGGAAACGGTAATTGTGAACTCATAAACCAACCCTTTATAATTTTCCAACATACAGGATATAAGTTACGAGATACAAGATACAAGACACAAGACAAGGTATTCTGTGCAACAACGCACTGCAAGTACCGCATAACACAGTGCATACACCAACACCCACCCACTTGCCTCCAACGCCACTTCTTCGCTGATACATACCCACTTCAGCTTCCACTTCATGTCAGCCCCAGCCCACACCAACATCTCATACACAAGGAAGACCACTTCTCCTCCCTTCCTATCTGCCCCATTCCCTCTCACAACTACTGATAATCGCCCCAACCCTCCCATGTAATGGATTTGTCTTCACCCTCGACCATATCCTTGGACACCTTCTCAATCGTAGGGCTCTTCGTCTCATCCGACTTCTTTGTCGGCAACGGTGTCGTCTTAACTGGCCCCAACGGTTCCCCATGCACCTTCACCCTATATATGCACGTATAGTTGGGATTCCCATGATTATCGTAAACATGCATCAACACCTTATCACTCGAGATATTCAACCTCTTCATATCCATCGGTATCCAGAACGTTTGCTCCGGAGAACCACCCTCAGTGAACTCATACTCAAACTTCCCAACCTTCACATACTCATACATAAGTTTGGACTGCTTCGATGCCTGGACTAGCCCCGGTCTCTCCCCAAGTGCCTTTGACGCCTCTAAGACCGCATTCTTATAATACTTCTCGGTCTCCATAATCCTCACCCAGAAGGTAATCAACTTGGGCGCAGCATCTCTAACCGAGCATCTCTCCCACTCCATATGCTCGAGTGTCATCCCAGTGACATAAATCGGTTCTCTCAGAATGATCCCAACATTTCCCACTTTCCCCGCAAACGGCCAACAATTCCCCGGTTTCCGCGCATCCAATGAAATGACTCTGCCTGGTTTTGGGATACGACTTGGCGTGCCAAGGATCCAATGGGCCCAGTTGACAAGGGTGTTTGGTGGGTGTTTCTCGTACGTTTGGCTCGTGCGATCAGGGTCGATGAAGCCGCCTCCGGTGTGGGAAGCGTAGTCAGCCAGTTTGGAGATATGGTGCGAATATAAACCATCCGCTAGAAACTTACCTATAGGCTTGCCCGCCCCCGACCCCTTCCCAAACTCTCCACTCTTAATCATTGACCTCAGGTTAGTAATACTACTCAGCTGGGCACCTAGCTCGCGATGAACTTCCTTGAATTGCTCCTCCACTCCTTTAAGATACTCATCCCGTAGATCCTTTACCAGCTCCAGATGGTGCTCCTTGGGGATAAGAGTCTGCTCGCGAAGAGCTCTTTGGTGCCATTTTTCCTGGAGGTTACCGATATGTGCATTGAGTTCATTTTCGTTTCTGGCCAGGAAGTCCTCCCACTTTGCGGTTTTTTCGATGATCACGGTTTCAGTACCACCCTCGGGTCCCTTACCAAATCCTTTGGAGAATTTCTGCTCTTTGAGCCACCTCGTCAAGTCCTGCCAAAACTCTGGCATAATTTGTATCTTGCCATTGTCATCATATCGGACAGGCAGCTTCTTGGGCAGATTTTTGTACAATTGTGCAAAAGCAGCGTCCGTGGTCTGCCGAAACTCTTTTAGTTCTGCAATATCCTTGACGGCGTTTTCGAGCTTGTCGCTAATTTGGTTGAGCTTTCTGCCAATCTCAAGCTTCTCGAGCTCGGTCAAACGTCCATCGGTGCTTGCCTTCGCGTTTTCGAAACTCTTATACAGCGTTCGGAAGTTGTCATTCCACCTCTGAAGATCCTGCGATTTTTCTTTGAGCGCCCTTTCTAAACCAATCTCTAGAGCTGTCACCCGCCTTTCAAGGGAAAGAATATCGTAAGTCTGAAAATCATCGATGGGACGGGATGTCTTTTCTGGCCGAGCATTATCCTCTGTTGTCTTTTTTGGCCGAGCTTTATCCTCTGCCGTCTTTTTTGGCCGAGCCTTATCCCTTGTTGTCTGTTCTAGCTGAGTCTCATCCTCTGCTGTCTTTTCTGGCTGAGTATCCTCCTCAGCTGTCTTTTTTGGCTGAGTTTTAACCCTTGGAGTCGTTTCTAGCCAAGGTTTATCCACTGTTGTCATTGGCCCACCACTTCTATCTTCCCAAGGAATATCAGGCCTAATTTCATCTCTGAAAGGCCTGTCGGTTGGTACCACTGGTACTGGCTGATAGCTGCTCTTAATTTTCGCTATAGGATCCAAATAGTTCCAAGAAGCGATAAAAACGTGCACGATTAACAGATATGCAAATACAAGCATAGCAACAAACAAGCTAAAACGTGATCCATAGTCCCATAACACAGTCCTCCAGTGCGTGCGAAAATGATCCCCGAAGTACCCCCAATTCATGGAATCGCGTCTAGTTCTTCGAGGCCCGCGTGCGAGCTTTGCCTGTTCATTGGCTTCATCTTGTGCCCGACGCCTTCTTTCTGCGCGCTCAGGAGAACCTTTTGTAGTACGAGCTCCGCCATGATCAGCTTTCCTAGGACGGGCTGCGTCCTGGGCGGTACCGGTTCCATTTTGACCTTGCCTACTACGGGCTCCGTTCTCAAAACCTTGCCACTGACTGCTTGCTTCAGCCGCGTCCGGGTCTTCTTCTTCTTGCTGGTCTTCTTCCTGCTGGTCTTCTTCCTGCTGGTTTTCTTCCTGCTGGTCCGAATAATCCTGCTGGTCCGAATAATCATGTTGATCCGAATAATCATGCTGGTCCCCATTAGAATAGTCCAATGGCGCCTCTCCAAGCCCCGGCTTTGGCAAACTGTATGGGGTACGCTGAAACTGCTTTCTCATAGCTTATAGGTAGAAAACTAAGCCTTAGCTGAAATCACATTAAGACGAGTCAAAATATATATACGACTCACCTATTTCTGCAGCGCGATCAGGATCCGGCCATTGCTGTTGCTGTCTCCCAGACCGTCTTCTCTTGAAAGCGTCTGCTGAAACATTTGTTAAGCCTTGTAGAGAATTCCCGAATCGATTAAAACCCGTCTCGTTTATATTCATCTTTGGTAAAGTAACTGTGCCCGTTGTTCCGTACGATTGATTCGGCCTAGTTGGGATAGCAGGAAGTTCGGTAACGACCCTAGCTGTTCTCCACGGGGAACGATCTGTTCCTGATGAGGCTGCCTGCTGTTGTTGAGTAGATGGGGAGCTCTCGTGGAACATGTTTAAAGGGGTGGCACGTAGGTGATCCCTACTTGGCGGTACATTATCGCCTTGTGGGGTCTGAGGCCCAACTGGGGGCGTCTGCTGCTCGACAGGCAGGCGCCACCGAAATGGTGTCCCCTCCATTATTACTAGCAATCAAAGAGAGGGACGGTTTGTTCTCGCAATTAGGACAATGAAAGTGAGCTAGGCGATTTGATCGATACTCAATGTGTGGCCGTCTGGATGTGATTGGTGGGCCAGTAAATCGACGTGGTAGAGGTGCTAAGTTTAGGTGTAAGATCGTGTAGCTGAGTATGGTAGGATACTCTCCGCAAACAAAGAAAAAGTATAGTGGTCGCAATGCACTGTGTGGAACAGCCCTTTTAGAACACAACCGGACGTCACAATAAAATTATATGGGTATAACAATGAAACTCGTTGGTAATCCTGATGCCAGGCCTGTTCTGGCGAAATCAAAATAATGAAAACAACTCCTGTCGCTATAGAAAAAGCCGAATGCACGCTGCAAAACAAAAGGAATCAGAACACCGAAGATGTGGTCTCGGTATAGGGAGAGAGGTGCTTTGAGTTCGGAGACTGAATAGGCGGGAGGTGAGATGAAATTTTAGGAGACGAAATATGACTGATATAAAACTCCACGTGCAACCAGACTAACCTCCTAGAAAGGCACGTTGCACACCCAGGAGTAAGCGCCGCAGCAAGGATCAACGACAGGGTATCCCTAGAGTTGCAAACGCCTGTTACACGTCCCAATCCACTGTTGAGCCTCGCTTGGTTTCTCCAGTCGGATTCTCAGTCCCACACGATTCGTTGTGTTGTCACCCGAGGATTCCGATTCAAATTCTCATTGGATGCCCTCTTCTACCTCGTACCAATATCGATCGTAGGACTGTTGTTCTGGACGGTTGAGATTCGATACACGCGTGCTGGAGAAAATGGAGCCGAAGAATGTTGTCAGGCTGGGCTGGATGGAGGAGGATGAGGAAAACTAGTCAGGAAATCAATATGAAGATGGCTGAGGAGGAATCACAGAAAGCTTATGGCATCACGCATTTTCTAGTGCGTACGAGCTTGCAGACTGCAGTTCCTATTAGAATACCTTGCCTCGTCCAGTCCCAACAACGCCAACCAGACCATCTCGTATCGAAATGCGACATGAGAACATGCAATTACAGCAAGAAGTGGTAACATCACCAGACTACAGCAACATTCGATTGTTAATGCTAGAGAGCTAAGTAGTCCGCATCCAGAACCCGCATAGCCAGGCCGGTTATCGATGTTTCTGGTTGTCGATGTTGTATGCACTGGTAGGTATAACGGAGAATTGCAGTATAGTTAGACAGGCAACTCTAATAGTCGTAGACACTCCCGTAAATTACAAACTGCATCCATTATAATATGTTCCACTGGAAATAAGAAGATACCCCAACTACACATGACTCAAAACAAAGAATCTCAATTTAGCAAATGATACCATTACGAGAACCTCAGAATGGCTTGGCCTTTGTATCGTCATATCTCCATCTCCACTACCCCGATCCATGGGGCTCATCATTTGGAGAGTGCAAACAAAGGTTCCACTGCATTGACCCTGTTGCATCTCCTCACATCTCCTCACACGTAACAAACCCTTCCAATAAAACAGATAAACAAAGAAGCTAGAAGCAAAGTAACTCGATTACAACAATTTGTATCACAAAGCCGGAGACAGCAAATTCACCTTATCACTCTTATTACTCCCCACACAAATGAAAGCTCAACACAACTGTCGTGACTGCACTGATCACTCCATTTCACCACCCCACAGCGTGAACTTTCCGCATTGCCCAACAATCTAATCTTGTGTTTGCACTTTAAAATCACCCCTCACAACCTCCGCATAACTCGGTAACCCCCCCTGCCCATTACTCGGGCCCGCCAGTCCATCCCCCGGTGTTTGTTGCTGATAATTTGTGTACATCGCTGGTGGGTGTGGAGATGGGCTCTGCGGATACTGCTGTTGAAATACACCGTAGCCTGGGTTTGGGCGCGGGGGAGGTGCTGGTGAATGTGCTTGTGGTCCTGGGCATGTATCAGGGGGTGGCCCGCCTTGTGGGCCGAAGTAATAGACGTGAGGGGCAGGAGGGTATGAGGATTCGCTTTCGATGGGGTAGTAACAGGATTCTTCGGGGTATTTGGCAATGATGTACCAGGCGTGGAGCAATCCAGGGAGCTATGATGGAGTCAGCAGCCTTGTGAGAAGAGCTCGAGCGGTTTACTCACATAACCAAGACAGCAGAGAGCAAAGTTGATTAAGGAATCAGCAGAGCATATACCGCGTTTTACCCATACTGCAGCAGAAACATGTTAGCGAGCTCGAGCGTATCCTCCGAAGTATTTATTCTAGAGACGATCGGAAGCTGAGAGAACAGAAAACGGAACCAACCAGCAAGTGGGGGAAACAGCACCGCAAGGAGTGCTAAAAAAGAGTCTGTTGAGCACATAACGGAATATCCTCTACGGCCGTCCACGCTGACGCCGACGTGAATCTGGTTTGACTGTATTTTGTTCTGCTTGAGATTGTTTCCTTGCGATCTTCGCCTTTGTTCCTGTAGCTTCTAGGCGCAGCAACAGGAAAGGGTATCCGTAAGATATGAAGTCCGAGTGTGAGGATGTCAAGGAAATTCACTCACTATTGACGTAACGGCGCAAGTAGAAGAATGCGGAGAGAGACTTGACTTTGGACTACTTAGTTTTAGGATTCCAAGGGAAGGCAAGGTCAGGCGAGGGGTTGTCGATGGGATGAAGCTTCGTCATCTTTAAGCCTCCCTGGTGTTACCCGGGCTAGGCCGCCGAGAAGTACTTCAGTATACTTAAGCTTGAAACAAGACAAATTCCTCAGTGCGCGTGAATATGCAGCTTCAACTGGGGTAAATCTGCTGTGTCAGTCCACCACGCTAGAAATCTCTTCCGTGTATGTATAGTAGCAGCAAGCTCTAGTCATCGATATATGGATATGTATATATCCCGATCTCTACATGCATCTAGGTACCCTGACCTCCTCTTACGGAGGGGTCATGCAACAAGACTACCTGACCTACGAGGGGTGCAACCAGACTAAACTGGCGTACACGCTAAGTAGAGCACCGTTCCTCACACAGGAGGTGGGTCGTGCAACCAGACTAAGTACCGTTATGGTGGACTACAAGTCTCATGTCAAGACCCTCTGGGCGACCGAGTACATCAAGTAAGTTACCATAACGTAAGCTCGCTTAATCAGATTGCACTCCGAAACTTAGGTACTATATCATACCAAGTATAGTCTCATGGCGCTCGGTCGCCCAGAGGATCTTGGCATGAGACTATACCAAGTACGAGAGGCTTGTGCCAACCAGACTAACTAGTACCAAGGTTGACATCGATAAGCAGAGCTAGCGCGTCCCCGTGACTATGATGCTATGGAGAAACCAAAGACTAGGGTTAGTCTGGCGGGCACTCTCGTAGCACTTGATATCCCCATATACCCAATACCTCTCTCATCCCTCAGGGGGCTAGCCTCCCACCGTGGCCATGGAATCCACCATGTCCTCTCCTGGGAGCACTCCCGTGCCATCTTACAGTCCTAACCCTATTCCAGTCTACCGCACCATTGCCCCACTTCGATCCCTCCGTCACCAAACTATTCTCTCTGGGCAAACCATCGGGCTGATACCCACCATGGGAGCCCTTCACACTGGGCATCTCTCACTAGTCCTTCATGCCGCTCATCATCACCGGACACTCATTGTCTCTCTTTTCGTCAATCCCGCACAATTCGCTCCTCACGAAGACCTAGCAACCTACCCCCGCACCTTCGAGTCCGATCTCCAGCAGCTACACAACCTCAATGCCCAATTAGACCTACAAGACCCAACCGGGACCGTCCTGGGAAGAGTTGCCGGTGTCTTTTACCCTGAGCTGTCAGTAATATATCCCCGCGGGATCCCACTCGACCCAGCGAAGCAGCGGGGGGCGTTCGTAAGCGTAGAGCCACTGAGTAAAAAGCTCGAGGGTGTTACTCGACCACATTTCTTTCGTGGAGTAGCAACCGTATGCTCAAAGCTCTTCAACATCGTCCAGCCTGATGCAGCCTACTTTGGTCAAAAAGACATTCAGCAGACTATTGTTCTGAAGACACTTGTTGAGGATCTCCATTTCCCAGTTAAGATTGTGGTATGTCCCACAGCTCGTGACCCCGTGGATGGGTTAGCTTTGTCATCACGTAATGTATACCTTGGCAAGACTCGGAGGGAATATGCGGGTTGTTTATACCGGGCGCTAGAGGCCGGGCGTAAGGTCTACGAGCAGGGCCTGGAGAGGGGTGGGGTGGAAGCTAAGGAGATATTATCAGCGGCTATGATGGTATTGAGGGTGTTTGTAGAGGAGGGGAAGCTGGAGGTTGAGTATTTAAGTTTAGCGGAGGGCGGGGAATTGGAGGAGCTTGAGCCTGAGGAGAAGGTTAATAGGGAGAGAGGTGAGGGGGCAGTGATGAGTGGAGCAATAAGAATGCTGCCAAAGGAGGAGGGGAAAGGTGTGGTGAGGCTAATTGATAACTTGATATTGTGAAGTGGAGAGCATGGAAAGCATTGAAAAAATATGGGTATTCTATGTTTCTCCAAAGCTCTTCAATTGCGCAACTTAAGTTATGCAGTATCTGTTACCATGAGGCATCTAAAAGCTGGATTTAGTGCAGGGTTTGTGTATATGCTACAGCCAGACTCGCGTATATGTAATTCAGGGTAATTTGCTTCTGTAGACATTTTGGTTGCAACGCTGAAATTGCGTCACAAGCTTAAATAAGCGCGGAGCCTGGAAGCTGCAGAAATAGAATAGCCTCTTGATTTACTACACGAAAAAATAAATGAACAAGCATATCCTCCTACTGCTAACTAGAAGTTCAGGGTAACTAGGGAACCGGCCGGCGTCCTCAGGACAGATCTGTGATATCCTCTATGAATTTTTCAAATTTCTGCACCGAACACTAAGAACATACCATGAACAAATCACGAGTCTGCAATATCTACCTAAAATTTATTATTCTGAAGCAAAAACAAAACGAGTTCACCTCAAGCCCCCCGCGTGTTTCTGAGATTACGAGTTTCTTCCACATGCTCTGGGGGTCGAAACCGCTAGGCCGATGGGGAGTGGGTATGGTAAAGATGATGCAACTTGAAATATGAATTGCTCTCAGTCTCTAGCCACGGCGCATGGTTTGGTAGTCTGGACGGTTTTGTTAGGAGTTCTTTTCACACTTGAGACAACTTAGTACCCTCTCCCACAACCAGACTACCCACTCCCTATTCTAGTCCTCTAAACCTAGCATAAATATCGGTGCCCGCCAGACTACTTAAGGTATATCGACAGTATATCTTATCATACAGTAGACTGCTAGATCCCGTTATTGCTGCTGCTCCGTCCAGCAAAAGGAGAGATACTTTCAAGTTTTCGATTATTAGTCTGGATTAAGCTATTCAAATAAGCCCGAAATGATAGTGAGCCTGTCACTGGGAATATACAGAGTTTGTGGAGGTTGTGGGGTGGAGAAAACTCCACGCAAGTTATATGTAAAGTGAGGAATCGAAGTTCCCTATAATATCCCATCCTTGAAGTCCCCTAGCTCAATCAACTCTCGGTATTGCACCTATCTTTTCCAACGCCTTATCCCGGATTCGAACGCCTTTAGCTTATGTACTAATACATATATAGGTAATTCGCTATGTTTCCTTCTACCAATGACCTCACAACTTCTCACCATGGGCAAGTACTCTCCGAAATAAAGCTCCAAGAATGTAACTTTTCCCCGTAAGATGTGCCTTCTTTCATAGTCTCCGAGCAGAGAATCGTCTCCACAATAGATACTAAGACGACCGCAAATAAACTTAATAGAGTAAAGGTTACCTCATATTCCAACGTTATGCTATTAGAAGCGAAGAAAAAGCCTCGCTTATTGGATATACTTGGGCCCGGAATGTCCATCCAATAAGGTAGGATATGTAGTAAGAACGGCAAAAGCACGTACTTATTTCCCGAGTTTGTGAATCTGGAGTTTATCCAATAAGCGAGGGAATCCAATATGTGAGATGTGAGTGCACTCCAAACCCCCTTCTCCTGCCCTATCGATGGTGATTAATACCCGTGTCTCCTCCCACCTCCAAGGGTAATCCTCGCTTCTCTCCGAGACACGGCAGCTACAGTTATGTCAGCATCTGATGTGCCTAGCAAGTCCCAGCGGCACCGCTCACAAGGAAGTGCGGAAGGGCATCATGAACTCAAACTACACAGCATGCCCTGACCTAGTATTTTGTGCCGTTCTCCGTTCTAAACTGACTAGCCGCTCCACGAGATGGACGCTAAGCCAATAATGAGTTTTAGGAGGTGGGGGAAGGAGGGCAGGTGGTTGGGTGATATAGTCCTTTCGTTGGAGCAATAAATGGATGGGTAGTTGGTGCTTCCTTTTTCTTTTTGCTAACAATGGGCATCAATGATTCGCGTTGGATCTTGATGGGGCAAGTACTGGTGCTATTCTATCCTGATCCGTCCGTTGCCATATTCGCCTTATTCAAACTCTACTCCGTGCACGTGGAGCAAAAGACCTATTCCGAGTGTGGTAAACTCAAAAATCACAATGAGAAACACGCCCCAAGCATAGGTAAGACACCTGCACACGCCACATTGATCACGCACCCCGAATCCAATACCATCGAGGTATCATCTCTTCCTCCCAGCATTGTGTGGGTTTGCTGCTGTTTGGCTTCTGGCAGGCGCCGAGGGCTATGTATGCCATCCATTAAAGGGTTCCGTGTACATGTGTCTGTGGCTGCCGTTGACGTCCCAAGTCATCAGCAGGTTACTTGGTGCTTGTATCCTGTGGTGAATAGAGATTACGTTGAGTGAATACAGCATGACCACTGCAGAAAAATCAGAAAAGTGATTTACAATTGACCGTGGCAGAGGGAGGGTCGTTCTGGAGCTCTAGACTTACAATGAAATAAAGTAGGCAACAGTCATACAGTTAATTAAGTACATACCTCGTAACAACTATTGTAGTACTCTTAGCTACACTAACGTCACTTACATTTGGCCGGAAACATCCGGGTATTTTACCCCCAGCTGACGGACTCTTGTTTTCCAAGATGGATGGAGAGGTGTCAACTTTATTTGGTGCTTCCTGGGGCGGTGATATAAATAGGCGGGGAGCCGTATAATAAAGTAAATTAATATCGGTGTATATGTGTGGAGAATTCAGGGACCTATAGCTATAGTAGTTACGATCGAGGAACGGCAATTCTTAAAAGCAGATCTACAGTAGGCCGCTATCATGGCTCCTCCGACAGCGCACCGGAAAGTAGCAGCAGCGAGGGAATCACAACGGTATATACCTGCTACATAGCCATACATTCTATAGGCCTTTACTTACTAATATATGTAGCCCCTCCTGGCTTCTGCCACTTGTCTCTACTGCGTTCACCCTCTCCCTCCTCTGGCGGCAATTATCCCAAAAGCCTCCACTCTTCGGCTTCTCCGTCCCCGACCCTAACAGCAATCCCACATGCTCCGTTCAGCACCGGGACATTCTCCACAACTGCGAAGACATCCGCTTCCTCCCTAACGAGTCGCCATGGGCATTGTTATCATGCGACAAAGGACGAAGACAGTGGTCCCCGATCTTCTCCGAACTCAACCTCCACGCTGCAGAGGGAGAGCTATTTCTTTGGAATTGGAGAGATGCACCAAGTACTCCACCTACCCTCCTCCCGTTCAAGGGAGCTGCAAACGAGAATGGAACTACGGCTGGGGATTTCCACCCTCTTGGTGTCAGCATCACTCCCGTTGGAGGAGCAAAGCATAGGATTTTCATCGCGAACCAGGCGCGCATAGGGGGTTTGATTGAAGTGCTAGACTTTGATATGATCACAGCAAGTTTCACTCATATACAGACCATCAGGGATCCCAGGATCCACTCTCCCAACGCGATTGTTGCGCTGGATAAGGATCATTTCTTCGTTACGACAGATATGTATTTTTCCCGTAACTGGGCTCCTGGTGTAGTAGTAGAAGCAGCACTAGGTCTTCCTCTCGGAGAGATCCTCTACGCCGCACTCACGGAAGACGACGACGGGGAAAGAGGCGCAAGAGTCCAGCTCGTCTCGAAGATTGCCGTAGGCACAGGCATCGAAATTGACCGAGAAAGCAAAACTCTCTGGGCTTCCTCTCTCAGCAACGGGATATACGAATATAACTACGATTTCCAGCCTAATAAAGCCGGAGTGGAAGAAATCCACAATGATCCCTTGTTCCCGATTACAGCTACCGCTAGTAAATTCGTCCGCACCCCATTCTGGCCAGATAATATCGTATTTTCCCCCACGACGAAAAAATTGACCGTCTCGGGTGTTGTTACTATAGAAGGGTTCTTTACTAGTATGATGAGTGCTGAGGCGAAGAAACCCAATAGCTGGACTATTGAGTTATTGCCCAAGCTCAGCAGGCAGGATTTGACTACGGAGGAGGGCAAGAGGGAGTTTAGTTTGCGAGTGGCGGATCCGGCAAATATTGCGTTGAGGAGGGAGGAGGTGAGGTGGAGGACGGTGTTTTGGGATGATGGAACTACGTTTGGAGGGGTGTCGACGGGGAGTATTGTTGATTTTGGGGAGGGGAGGGGTGAGGGATATGTAGGAGTGAGTTTGATGGATAGAGGGGTAGTTATCTGTGAGAAGACACCGAGTGTGAGAGGGTGGCTGGTGAGGGAGAAGGAGAGGGGACATGAAGAATTGTAGGTCCTTGCGGGATATCTCTTTGCAATGTTTTGTAAGCTGTTTTGGTTTGTGTTTTGCCTGTGTAAAATGAAAAGGAATAATGTCTGGTGTAATCTCACCCACTTCAGATAATATTTGTCCCTGTTCATGTGCGAAGGTCAGGATCAAAGCGGCAGATCTGGGTCCTTAGTATCAAGATTTACTCAAGTATCAAAATTCACTTTTGCTTTGGCCTGCGGTGAGCCTTACTGAGGTAGCAACCAAGCTTCGGAGGGGAATTCCAAACTCGGTCTCGCGGCCATTCTAGACTACCGAAAAAATCAGTTCCTCGCTTAAATGCTAGACTAGCGCTATCTTTTATGCGAGAACAACAGTCCCATGCAAAAAAAATAAAAACTCGGTGAAATATCTGCCAGGCCGCTTCTGTACGCAGTTCATTGCTAGCCTCAATTAGTCTGGTTGGCACAACAGCCCCACTAAGCCTCAATAGCAGTGAGTGAGTAAGCAGGCGGCTTCTCCATGCTTACCAGTGAGAATGTATCATCAGAGCGATTATGCTAATACACTTCTCCACTGCATTCTGCATATGAACTTCATGCCTAGCGGCTGTTTCACCAAGACTTTCTGCAGGTGACTTACACACCCAAATTATTTCACAATATCTCTCCGCGAGCTTCTGTGTACATTGTTGAAAGGGTACTTTGTCCTACCCAAACTTAAATCCAATATCTATATCTCCTGTACATATACAGGGTGTGATGCGACTTTACCTCAAGTATGCCGTCGACATATGCTTCTGCAGTCAATTTACTAGATGCAGTTGATCCGCATCACGATGCGGGAATCTTTCGCAGTATTGAAACGTTTTCACTTCTCATCAATCTAAACAATGCCAAACCCCGGTGAACTCCGAAACGAAAGATCTAGACGTTGTATTGCCCCTGAGGTGTGTCGAAGGCTGCTGCTGGTGGCCTGTTGGACTAGCCCTCATGGCTCTCCAGATTTTGTGCTCTGGTGTGATGATCCCGCGTTAGGTTTGTTGATCCCCTCTCGCTTGGTTCCAGGCCGTTATGTGTTTCAGGAAAGGCATGGCTTGTCTCACTCAATACACTCTGCGACAGCACGTCAAGACTGCTCCCACTGACAGCTGCATTGCCTGGAGTTTCTTTATGTGGACTCACACAGTAAGAAAGTTTGTGAAACAATGCTTTGAACAAAACTGCAGGATTGCTGTTTATTAGAATAACGCGTTTAGTGTGACCAGGCACCGGTCTGAATCTGATGGCTCCTGCATGCATTTCAGATAAACTGCGTTGATGAATGATGGAGCCGTTAATGCTGTATGTTACCCTGAACTGTCCAATCAATTTGAGATGCCGGTTGCCGTCCTTTTTATCCGTCTGATATGCAGCTAACCAAGACTAGAGATACCCCTGGTTACAAGAAGTACCTTCGAAAACCAAATACGCTATGTACTGCGGTCTCAACCCCGTGTCTGGCGTGGTAAATTGCAAATGACTGTCGTTTAAACCTAACTGGAGGATGTACCCAACAAAGCACAGCATTCTAGAAGGGCAAATGCAAACTGCAATCGCAACGCCAACCATCGTGCATGCTTTAGATTTCTATATGCATGCACGTCTTTAACTGACGATTTCGTCATAGGCTTCTAGGGCTCAACCTCAGACAGGTGCCACAAATATTTGAGACATTCCTCGATAGTTGGCCCCTACATCCTTTACCACGTACTGTGTGGGTCGACAGGACATCTAACTATCTATTCGTCAAAATTGTTCGACAGCTGTTCATGTGGAAGTTTATAGATTGGAGAAGGTGGGTAGCCAATCCGTAACAGCACTTTGTCGGTTTTGGAGCCATGCTCCTAAGCCTTTTCCTTTTTTCTTAAGCTCGTGTCTGTTTGATTCAGTTAGGTTTCACTGGGCCTAGGCTTAACTCGACAGCTCGACTCGACGTCCGGTGGACCGGGTGGCCAATATCTGCACAACAGCTCAATACCATGTCTTCCGGTTATTTCATCATCTGGTTCATGCGTCGGTGGTCAGTTTTGCTGGCAAGAACTTTAGATCTGATGATTTCTTTTTCTCACTTCCAGACTTCGCAGCAAATGTACCTTGAGATCTAGCTATTTATACCCAAATATCCTGCCTCGGAAGTGCAATTGAACAGGTATCTTTATCGGAACATTCTACCGTCACTCACGTTGATCAAAAACATCATATCTTCCCTAGAGTCAATATCAACAGCAACGGCGGCAACGGCAGCAACGGCAGCAACGGCAGCAACGGGGGGGTTGCTACTAGTGGACACAGTTACGGAGGTTTTTTTTTACGATGGCAACAATGATGCAGGTCGGACGAGGAAGATATAGGGTAGAACGCCGACATTTGGACGACCCTCTCAAGCCATACATTGCTCCGATTCGTGTTGATTTACCAAGCTTTCACATTGCCATTGAGTACTCGGCGGAACAACTTCCAATACTCCCACCGGTCATCGTTCACTACCCGAATGGAGCTGGAGCCAGCAGATACGGTGGGGGGTACATAAGCCCGGAAGCTCCTGCCATAAGTGAATGGAAACTGGAGGGTTCCACGGAGACAAGCCTTAGGGAACCTACCTCGGATGATGTCAAAGTTGACAAGAAGAGAAAAAGAGTAAAGACTGAGAAGCCTGAGAAGCCTGAGAAACAAGCGATTGTGAGGGAATCACGGCGACTCAGAACCAGCTCTATTACAGCAAAGCGTGTGAAGGGCTGCATCAGTGATGTCAGCCCGAAGCTATCTCCGGCAACAGAGCTGTCGCTGCAGGGTCAGCTAGAGCCCACAGTCAAATTGGAGTCTGTTGAGCATGACCGCCACTTCATTCTAGCTCCAGTAAAAGTATTTCAGCATACGACAGTTATCAAAGAGGAGGCATAAGCCAGTGCAACGATTAGTTCGGAGGTTGATGTGTGCCTTTAGTCAGCTTGGTCTGGCACAAAAAGTTGGGCGGTATTTTTTGGTATTTTCCAGTTTTCTGTATCTTGGAGGTGATGTGATATCTGGGGATGCGGAGTACGTTGGCTTTTTTGTATTTATGAAATATGAGCTAGGTTCCGTGGAGCACTAGCTTATTGATTTCTGGTTTTGCTTTTTTGCCAAACAAACACTCCTTACCTGGACAGAATATTGCATGTACTTATGCTTTCGTTTTGAATTATGAACACGTTGGGGATGAGACTAGGAACACGTTGGTTTTCTAGTTGAGGGCTCCCCTTTTCCCTCGAAGAAGTGCTATGTTTTCCCAAAGTCCGGTTTTACCAGTGCCTCGCGGCGTGCGATCGGAGGAAACCTAACCTAGTGTGCGGAAGAAATTGGCCCTTATTAACACGTACCAGCAATGTCCCTGCTGTGACCTTATCAGTGCCGAGGCCTAGTCAAGTAGATGACAGTTAGGCAGCCCCTCGCCATCTTGACAGAGGATATTCTTGAAAACAGCATAAAAATGCATCTAAAATGTACATTGCTCTAGAATACTCCCTGCTGAAACAGACAATACTTTCCGTATTCTGATAATCCAAACTTGACTCCCAAATCTAATCTCGCTTGTGATATTATGAAAAGAAGATTAAATATTAGCATGTATTGCCTCTTTTCTATCAGAGAGGACAATCTTAAATCCCCAAAGGGAGTATGTCCGTTGGTTGTCCCATTTTATACAACACGTCTTTCTATCCGTTAGCTAGAGGTAATTGTAACTACTTAGTAAGTTTTGGATTTCTATTTTCTATCATTATGCGACTGATGTCGCAAATAAGCATTAAACAAAAGTCCGCTAGTGCGATGTTTGGAACTGACTGAGGCGGCCTACGGCAATACTTCTTATCGTCCTCAATGTCCTCACCCTCAACGTCATCATCCCCATCTGCCTCATTTTCATTGGTCTCATCCTGGTCTCCTCTTCATTGTCACCCCTATCGTCCTTGCTGTCATCACCCTTATCTTTGATATCTGTGTAGGCACTGGGATTGCCTGTTTTCTCAGAATTTTCTGGTCCAAATACATACCTTTTCTAAGCTGCAGGAGATGTCTTGTTCACAACGCCCGTACATATCGATAGAAGGGCCACCGCTAGAGTCCTAAATGCGAGTATTTAGGTATGTGAATATGCAAAAGGCACAAAAAAAGGTCAAACTTTGTTGACTGAGTTTTTTTTTCAAGTCCCCAAGTCTATGAGGATGATAAAGTGTAAAAAGGAAGTGGCTTTATACACATTTTCTCTTCATATCATTTTGCACACTTTTTCTCAACTTTTTTCTTGCAACTTTTTTCTCACACCTTTCCGCACACTATTACAGCCTTTTTGAAGGTGCGGTGAACTCCGAAGGTTCAATTGGATTATTAGAGGCATCTGGAATCGGTGATATCTGCCAATCTACTTCTAATTAGCATAACATCGGCTTAGAGACTATTTTCCAGCATGAAGCTACAGATGCCGCCGCCGTGAGTAAATAGGAAATTACGCTCAGATGTAACATACAAAGGTGTAAGTCGAGAGGTGTACCCTTTATTTACACTTTTATTACGACAAAATCATTAACCACGGAGATAGTGCATCCCCATATAAGTACATATTCTGTGGACCTACATCAGTAAAGCTTTACCAAAAAAAATCACCTCCTAGTCAATGTGCTCTCGCATCGAAAAGCGACGACCGTAATCGTGCAGTAAGACAAGTGCGACAGTATTGGAAATTCGTTAAGCTTCTGGTCACTAATTACAAGCCTCCACTAGACTATCAGAGTTTTCTTAAGACAAACGTCTCCAGAAGGGGTGTTACCCTCATACAGCTAACTCTGTGGAACTAGGAATGCTGTGTCCCCCGTAATAAGGCAGGTTCGACTTTGGGCGACTAACACGGAGGAATCATGGTGACTGTAGGCGATCAACGCGGGGAAACCATGAGTGACTTGAGTTCGACTAGCAAAACACACTCGTCCAAGCTCTCCTGGCAGTACTAGACAAATCACTCGCTGTTCTTCTCCTACTCCCCCTCCGAATCCCGCACATGATGGTGGCTGTACGTACCTCAAGGCAGTAACTGAATGAAGCAACCCTCGGTAACCTCAACTCTACCAATACCCCAGCTACCGCTAGCAGTACTACCACCTGTGTGACCAATTACCCTCCTCGCTAGTCTGTTATTCAACTTTCTGAAAGTTCACATATGATGCTCATTAAACCAGTTAAAGCTCTATAGCTACTTATTACATCAAACAACCATCCAAACATTGGTCTTACCTACCCTCATAAACTCACCTCTATATAGCATCCAAGAAAATGCCCATTGATATCGAAGAACCACTTGATAGGTGGTGCAGTATCTGCTTATGTCTTGCTACTCCGCCATATGCTGCCCCATAAGTGAGCCCCAGGTATCTATCTCATCTGACTGAGCATCATACTAACAGCTTTCGTTCCACGATTCAGCCTGGGCCCTTTTTTTTTGGTAAATCAGTACTCGTATTGAAGCTTCTCGCTTATGACGAGGTAGCGCATCCCCTCAGGTTAGGCCTGACGAGATTATCCAACCGCTGGGCCGCTCCCTGCCCCGTAGCCTGGGCCCTGTCGCTGCCTCTATACCTGATCGCCGCAAATAGACAATGGCGTCTTCGGCAGCACACCGGAACGCTAAGCACAGATGCTAATGCTTGGAAACATATCGAGTCAGCAAACTCAAAGGCCGTAGAGTTTTTCTCGGCTAGTTTGTAGCCTTCTGACTACTATAAATATGGGCGTCAAATCTAACTTTTACCAGAACGAATCAGGGGAGGGAGGACCCGCGGCAGGGCCATGGGGTTGGGTGGGATGGTGGGATGGATACCAAGAATCTACAGTAGGCTTTTTTTTCTTGCTACAAAGCCTGACGTGGTATAGGACACAAGTGGACCAATAGTTGATTAAAGCCTGGGAACGCCTAAAAGAGTGAGAGGAGGTCTAGCGGGTGTGGAAGGAGAGGGTGCAGTGGCAGGTTGAGAACTAGAAGAGTTGGATAGGGAATCGAGCGCGAGCGGGCCCGGCCAAGGCCATTGGGTGAAGTGAGTGCAATAGCACATGATTACGTAGTATAGATGAACTGCAATTGCATTCTAGACCCTTACTTGCGCGTCCCCTCAATTTATGTGCACATGCTCTGTGCGATCATGCAACCAAGCTGTGCGACATACATGTACATGAGCAAAACGGTTCGAAAATCAACTTGCGCCCAGGGTCCGAACGGGCCACGCGGCACCATTTGCATTTATGCACGATGGCAGGTGTTTCACCGGATTAAGGGATTGCAGACACAACTTTGCATGAGCACCCTCTCCACTTTATATCTGGGCATTGGCGTGTGTATGACTCGCCGGTAATACAGTATCGGTACCATTCTCGCTGGCATCTGCATGCAGGTCTCTACTGACCTCCATTACAGCTTTGAAGTACTTAAAAGTATGGTGTAGCCACGGCAGGGAATGTAGTATGATAGCTAAGTCTCTCAGTTTTATATGTTCCACATGTATACTGTAAATACTCGCGAATATGACGTAATGACTGTTTAAGCCCTTTAAGAATAAGACTCTAGGACTAATAATTTGTATAGACACAGACGGGGAGTCTTTGACGGAGGTCCTGTGATCAACACTGCGAATTTATTCGCGAGTTTTTACGGTGTCTGGTTGGCCTGTAGTACATGGCAGGTAGTATTGATATTTCCTTTCGTCTGAGAGGGTGTGGCCTTATGCATACCAAACTACCGGTATTGGTACATATGGTTATATAGAAACGGCCTGATGAAGTATCAGGCCTTGTTTACAATAGAATGGCCAAATAGATGTTTAAGCGTGTCCAGTCAACACCTTAAATATAATCATATAAACCCACCAAGGTCTGATTAAAAATACTATTCTCCAGCTGCAGCTGTTTCACACTCATCATGAAACGAGCTTGAGCAATGTAAACCAGGCTCCACCTTCGATATCTGTCGATGTCAAGAACATCTGACAGGCCCTAGCGGCATACGACGTACGTGCATTGAGTGGCGTGACACGTATGTTGATGGCCAACCAGCCGGCTAGCCCAGTTGCGCATGCAGTGCAGCACCAATGAATGATTTGTTAATATAATATAATCGTAATAAAATCCTTTATATGGCACGTTATCCTCTATATAAGGGTGAAGAAATGATGTGTACGACACCCGGAGGATGCTGTCTCGGTTCAAAATTCCATCATTGCGGTGTTCGACCTGGCAAGATTAATATTCGGATCCCAGTCTTTTTGGCTCGCTAAACAACAGCTGTGGACTCAGATTCAATCCTGGCCTAGCAATACCCCAGATCGCGGATGAAACTTCTAGCACTGTCATCAACTGTCTCGGCTGCGGACTGTAGCTCTACGCACTGGGACAAAATATCACCTAGTCAGATGGATACACCAACATTAGCTTTGACGCATGGTAGAAGTCCTAACAGTGTGGTTGGGCAAGAAATGAAATCCAGGAGAAAGAAGAAATACAAGACGCACATCTGTGGTTTCACTACGAGGGAACAGCCGAAGAGCAATACGGCTTGCTCCACTGCTGTTGCTGAACTGTTGACGACTCTTCAAAAATGCGGAAACTTTGCGGAAATTCTGCCAGTTTCTCGGCCGCGGATGGATTGTAACGAGGAGGCAGTTTCTGCCCTGCCACAGCTGTGCGGACAGAAGGGGCCTGGGGTTGGTGCCGAGGTCGCTGCACCAAAAGCTCCTACCAGATCTAGATGTGTGAGGAAGCACATGAGAAAGCGAGCCAATAAACGGGCAAGAAAAGAAGCGGCTCATGTGCTAGTTGGGCTAGCTGCAAATGCGGAAAAAGTAGCAGTCCAGTCGGAGGTCCCGGGTTGTGTTCATAATGATCCGGCTCCAGCGTTAGTCAGCTCTGCTGAGTGCCACACTGAGCCTGTTACCCTGCAAGCACCTGCACCCACAGCGCCTTCCATTCTTGTCTCGGCTCGCAATCGGTCAGCTTTGGGCAAAACCCGCCCTCACCATATGTATGTTCCCCGTCATCTCCCCATGCACTGCACTGTACTCATCCATAACTGATGTCCTCAGCAGGCGTCTGTAACAACACCATGATAGGTGTTGTGGCAAATCATGGAGACTTCACTTGTCCAAAGAGTATCTACCCGGGCCGCCTTGGAACATCTACACACATTGGGTCAGGACTTACCCGAGGTGGGCTTTGGGACTCGGGAGGAGCTTATTGCGCACCGCATGCAGGACCATGGAGAAGGGCCGGAGGAAGCAATCTGGATGAGTCTACCAGAGGTTCGAGTAGGCCTCATTGCGGAGTGCTGCCTACTTAATATGTATGTGTCCTAGAGACCGGGAATTACTGTTGCAATGATGACCATCACGCTCTGAGAGAACTTGTGTGAAGGATCAATGGTGGGTGGTCTGGGTCAATGCATGATGAGTACTAGGACGTCGATAATGTTGTGAGTACTGGTGCCGTGCGGAATTCTGTATATACATACCTATTCGCCCTGAATTAAGCTCCACATTCGTAATCTTCTGTTATTTTTTCAACATTTTTCTCAAGAAGGAATGATCCTAAATATAAACTAGTATGTAGTGTCCACCTAGCGCCGTTCTTCAGTACTCTAGCTCTCACAGTATCAAGATCAAATTTAATTGTTCTCATCCATGAAGGCGGAAGTTCTTGGCTGGAGTCGATCAAGTACATAATGTAGTTACCCGACTGAGCGCGTACTTACTCGGCGCAGATTCAGGATCCTCCGGAAAGTGGTTTAACCAAACTTCCAGATGCTTAATTTCCAATGCATAATATGCAGTAGCTGCTTCGACCCTATAACTTGCATTTGTGTTATTGCCATATATACCTCCTCCCCGGTAAACCTTAGGATACGGATCAGAAAATCCTTCAGGGATAGCAACAAACGATGTAGAAACAAGATCCAGTAAATGGTTGAACAAGGCTAGCAACTGGTACGTCAAGAATACCTCCACTTATAAGTCTAGTTCTTAGCTGAGAGGATTGAGTGACCGATATTGAAGGACTCCAGGGAACGCAACAGTTTGTAAGGCTACTCAACTCCTCGATCAACCACTCCGACACTCATCTTGAAGGTTTATACAGTCAAAACTTTGAACCTGCCTTATTATATAGTGCTTGTTACATCCATGAAAACGCAGAAGATACCGGGATAGGGTCACAGGAAGTAACTTTCTAAGGGTAACATACCTACTTGTTGCAACGAGAGGCTATGCAGATATGAATATGCCATTATAGATGTTTGTTCGACCTAATGAAGGATTCCATGTAACGGGATCTGATACTAGGGCACTCATTGGTAAGAACAAGATGTCGTCAAATCCGATTGTAGTGATAGGTTCCAAGCTCAATACGTTTCCTATTGTTCGATGGGGGTTAAGAGCCTCCGTGTTTGAGTAACAATAGACCCTTTTCTTGCTCAGCTATGGTTCGAGGTCAGAAAGATCGTCCTTTCTTTTCCATTTCCCTGAGTGATCCTCAACGCGTGAACTTCCGTCTGAATGTCCGGGTGCAAATATGAAAGCACTCAATTAAGTCTACCAGGACGTTTTGAGAACCGTGGGAGCAACCAGACTACCGTGAGTGATTTGGATCGTAGGTAATTTGCTCGCCCACGTCAGGCTAATGTACAGCCATGTAGAAAGAACACTTATTAAGGATGATCCAGTGCAGGAGGTGTGGGGAAGTGAAGGCCAGATTTGGGTATGATTCTTAAGACGTGCAGGGCTGGGAGGTGAGCATAGAAGCGGGTATGCGGTTCGGCCCGGGTATGTGCTGTACGTGCCGGCGGATAGCTGTTGCATACCGTATGTTGGATCATGAATTATAAACGTGTTGACGTCAGATGTGGGAACATTTTCATTGTAATGCACCTGGATCGAAGAGATTGAGCTTCCTTGATCGTTCCAAGCCTGTGTGAAGGTGCATTGCAGTCGAGTCTTGGACTTGGTGGGTCGGAGTGTACATGACTTAGCACATGGCTAAGGCACGCATCAGAATTTCGTTGACGTGGGTCTTGAACTGCTGGATTACTTAGCCTCATTACTAGGAAGTTTCGAACCCCATGCATGAGTTTTCAAGTGGAAGACCTGCTGCTATCTCATAGCAAGACTAGCTACCTCTTGCTTCCGGGGAGAAGTCCTCACATAACTTGAACTCTAGTCTTGTTGGCACCTTAAACTCTATGCAACTCGGGTCAAATGTGGGTTAGGGCTTTTGGGTCCCGAGTCAGGACCCTGAGATAAGGATTGATACGTCGTGGTAGTTTTCTGGTTGGCATAGCGTCTCGTTTCCCTAGCAACCACGCCCGTAGTCTGGTTGCATGACCCCTCCCAACCAGACTAGACCCCTCCATAGTCTAGTTGCATGACCCCTCCGTAGGGTCATGCACCCAGACTAACCCCTCCATAGGCCTTTCGTAGAGAACGCCCAGACTCAAGAAACCGGTCCTATCAAGCTTTGGTACGTACTCCACCTCATCACCAGACTACCCCGTGAACGAGCTGCCCGGCCCCTCTCCCTAGATCTTCATTCAACCACGTGTGTCGAGTGTGCCCGCCAGATCAGTGTCGATTCATCCACTGGCCCCACACACCTCACATCAGACAGGCCTTACACAACCTCCAGACTACTTGAAAAGACCATCACTCACTCTTTAAATAACCCTGCACAAAGACCAGTCTTTTCAATTCTGCTTAATTGAGCACAGCATCTCAGTGAGTTGGCCGTTTGACACTTGTCAAGGACCTAAGGTAGCAAAGATGTCTGCAGACGAGAATTCGCCCTCTCCTTCTCATAGGACCTTGACCCATCCTGAGACTTCGCCCCAGTTCGAGACTACAACCTATCTCGAGACTGATTTGCCCCAACTAGAGGCTTCTGCTACTCCGATTCCCGGGCCCGTGACTGCCTCCCAGCGAGCGCTCGAGACTACTCTGCCTGACAGCACAGAACCTTCGCACCAGTTCTCCGACACTTTGTCTCAGTATGAGTTTGCGCCTGAGGAGTTGGGACACCAGAGAGCAATCGATGCAGTGATCCAACTGCATATGTTCAAGTTTGATAATGTGAGTACCAGAGAAGTTTGTTTATTCTCTAGATCCCCTGAGCAGCATAAAAATTCAATGTTTGCCTCCATTTATGATTGCCTTCTGAGGGCTGAGGTTTTGCTAATTCTGGGCACACGAGTACTGAGTTCAACAAAAAAAAAAAAATGCTAATTCTGGGTATCTCATAGGATAATAATTCGGCCAGCAACTTGCCCAGCACCTCTAATAGTAAAACCTCGACTGCTCCGGTAACTCCCGGCTTAGAGTCAGAAGAGGCGTTGGCTCCGCTCAAGGCTGAGATAAGCAGGCTCGGCGGCGCGTCTGACCAGAGGCACGACTCTGATGCTAGCTTCCCTAGCACCTATTTCCCCAAGGGAGAGCCTGCTACCAAATACTTCTATGTTAATGAGGAAAAGCAAGTCGCACAAGATCTTGAGCGTGTCATTGGGGCACCTCCCCAGAACTATATTCTTGGGCTGAGGTCGAAGAATTTTTTTATCTTGTTCGTCACCGCCATCGTCGTCATTACCGCAATTACCGTAGGAACCATCTTCGGTGCCCAAAAGAGCAAAAGGGATCAAGCAGACCACGTAGTTTTCGACCCTATGGAGTAGGTCCCTTCTATTCATGTTGTGTAAAATCCGAATTTCTCGTTTACTTACTTGATTCAATTGAATAGGAAGCAATCCTCAACCACAGTTTACGCATTTCCAACGCCAACTTTCACTGCCTATCCGTTGGAAACTGGTCCTTGGGAGATCAATGAACCTATCGATGTCGAAGAGGGTATCTGTGCACCGAATCCTCAGGCTATCGATAGATGTGACAACCCCTATGAATACAAATTCAATATCTTTAAGGATTCAGTTGGATTCAAAATTCAAACTGACCTTGGAGTGCTTAACAACAAATATTTGTACCCCCCCAAGAGCCCAGATGGCATGTATAGTTTTAACATCACTGACTGGGAGATGGCATCCTCCGGGGAGCTTGCTCCCACCACGTGTAAGACGGCTGTCGACGCTTATTTTATGTTAGCCGAGAATTATAGGTTTCATATGATATTGTAAGTTAAATATCAACCCCCATAGCGCACCACTAATGTTCCTATGTGTGGGTAGTCATTACAAGATCAAAAAGAGGTGCGAGCTATGGAATGGATATATAGCCGAGCCTGGTCAATACTGTCACTGCGAGTGGATGGGGTATGTCTACGACGACTTCAAGGGTCTAGGCCAAACCACGACACTTAAAGAAACCCCTTCTGCGGAACCCACAATGTCTTTAACGACCATTGGGAGCTCCACGAAGCCCTCGACTATGGTTATGAGCTCCACGAAGCTTAAGTCCCTGACCACCGTTACGGACTCTATTGTTATGGAGACGTTAACTTCCACCTTTGTGGAGGCGTTACCCCCCACCGTTGGCAAAACGTCCATCATTGCTGCGACCAATATTCCTGAGATTACCACGGTTGAAGTACAACCCTCTTTTAATATAGAGGGTTCGACTCTCACCTTGCTCATTTCTCCTCCAGTAGCCACTGAAACATCGCAGTAGACACCGTTTGTGCTTCCAGTAAGGATTGCCAACGTCTAGCGAAGCTGAGATGACAATGGAGAAACGCTCCGGTGATTTGTTGAGTAAGGTTTAACCTGTTAATATTTTCCAGATCTGTGTTGATCTCTTTTGTTTAACTTTCTTTTTAATTTGAACTTGGGATATGGAAAAGAAATGTACATAATCACTCAATTTTCCGATTAGCAGAATGAATTAGCCTTGTATGCTCAACTATAACCAGACTAGATAGTACAGTACAAGCCGCTCGTGGGAGCCAACCAGACTCTGTAGTACAGTACGTAAAGCTCTTGGAGACTCGTGCCCAGACCGATTTATTTGGTCTTGTGCTTAAATCATATGAACCAGACTAGATTATATTTAGGTATAGTCAGGCGTAGTCTGGTTGTATGGTTGTTCAACACCTCCAAATAGTAGATCCATGCTAGTCTGGTTGGCACAAGCCCCCTCGGGAGGGGCTTGTGCCAACCAGACTAGTGCCAACCAGTCCATGCCAGTTCCCAATCAGACTAGCCAGTTCCCAACAAGCTTACCGTAGGCTTGGTACCTAACTCTCTATGAGAGGCCAGTGCCCGCCAGCTGGAAGGGGCTCAGGCAGAACAAGCTAATAATTCTACTATCCTATAAAGGAAAAGCAGAAGCTTAGATATCTAGCTGTTTTGAGAGGTAGCAAGGGGGCTCGTCATGACGAGATTATTATTCTTAAACATAACATTGTTAAACGCGACGCGAGCACGCGTATCAACGCAAATACTCAGCGCGAATACCACATCCTACATCAACACGAATGCTATTCCAAAAGCATATGTACTGATTTTCTCTACACCACTACTACGCTCTATCATTCAACCTTATACCTAGTTTCTATGTCCCCATACGCATAACTAGGAAAACCAGAAAACACTCGTGATCATGAGAGGAGCTGAGTGGGTCATAGAAGGGAGTGCAATTCAGCACCATACTTAGTCTGATTGCCACTGCAATACTCCGCTATCCCTATAAACGAAAATTTAGAGAACGATGAAAGATTGCTCTTATCCTAAACTGTATGAAAACCCCAACCAGGCTATGAAAACCTGTTACAAAGTGAGTTGTATAATTTTTGATAATAGAAACATGTGACTGAATTATCTGAGGTCTTTGAGAGATTGAAAATATGAGCGAAATAAGATTAAATATTGAACAATCGAGTAAAGAAGCGGGACCTAGTCTGGTTGAGTGGGACTCTGCTTCGCCAGGCTTCTTAACGATTGATATAATAGACTCGTGCTAATACAGCTATTATGAATGTTTCCCGTTCAGTGACTTATTTTGTGAAGCACGAAAAGAGTAATGTATTACTAAATCATAACAATAACGATAACTTTTTCTGGTGAACAAAGGCACTCGTGTTTTCCTTGACTAGTAGGATTACCTTCTTAATTCCGACGCTCCCACACCGTAAACAAACAAAACAAGTGTCCAACCCCCTATTCCGCCGATACTGTAATGATGTTAGAAGAGTGTGGTATGGACGTGTCGGTATTGTTTAGGTTGAGATTGAGCGAATTCTCGTACACTTCGGTCGTGAGAACTATGGAGCAATTAGAGCAAGAAAGTATATCTATGTTGTAGAAGTAATGGATCGGGTGGGCGAGAATTAAACTTTGGTTGGAGTAAACTTGGAAAGGGAGTGGTTAGGTCTGGGAGTTGTAATAGCCTCTACATAGTACCTAGGTAACTCGTCATGACGAACCCCCTTGCTACCTCTTAAAACAGCTAGATATCTAAGCTGCTGCTTTCCCTTTATAGGATAGTAAAATTATTAGCGTGTTCTGCCTGAGCCCCTTCCCGCCAGCTACGAAAATTGCTGCACGTTGCGTGCCAACCAACATATTTCTGCAGCGGACAAAGTCGGAGACAAATAGTGTAAGAGACGCAAATTAGACATCGACAATACAACGACTACTAGTACTATATGATCAGATCTAAAGGCAAAAGCTCTTAAGGTGTGCACCAAAGATGATTCCCAGATGTCGAAGGTCTGGAGGGCAAAAAGGAAATGAAAGAGAAGCCAAAGCAGACAATTTCATCTAAGCATACCTTTGAGGGCTATGAACCTACACGAACATTGAAGGAGAAGAAGAAAATAGAGCCTCTGCCTCTTTATGGCCACCTACTCCAATAGTCCTTGGCCACAGATCTCAATTGGGGCCGGATGTGCAGATTTCGCCGTATGTACCGAGTACAGCCTCGTTTCTCGCACCCAACCTACCCCTACCTGCAGCTGTCAGGCATGTAGTCTGGTTGCAGCAGGCCCGGCCCGCAAATGCGTCAAAGAAAAGGTGCAAACAGATACTTTGACTAGCTATGGGAGCTGGGAGAGAAATTACTTAATCCCGAATGTCAAATGTGTCACTTCACAGGTCAGTGGGAGCGCCGGACTGCTCCCCGCTGGTCAACTGTCAACTGAAATATAGATGCATACTTAATTTCGCACAGTTTATCGTGTCAGCTATCTCCACAAACTTTCTTTACGCATACATGCGGTTTTCCAGTCCGCGTACTGATTTCCTAGCAATATTTTTAGTCGAGTATATAAGCATTTGTGGTACAGGTCAATCCCTGGCGTACCAGTGGCATTCTGTCTACTTTGGAGTCTGTTGGATACAATGTTACTGCGGCTTTAAGGACGACGCCGGTAATTCCGCAAGGAGTGCTTAGTGCATATACGATACCCAAGCCATGAGAAGCCAAGATGTAAAGGGCGTCCACCAAACAATCGTGGATCTTCATACATGGACAAGTTATCGGTACCCTGTTTCCCAATGACAAGATTACCCCACATTCCCATCGATGTACCCCGCTATGCTGATCCCCAGGCTTAAGTAGGCCTGCTTCTCGCCTGGTCTGACGCAGTGCAAGGTTATTTGAACCTGGTCCCAGTTTGTCTATCGAGAGAGTATATACACAGAGAACTGTGCCATTAGACGAGACTATAATTGCATCATTATACTCTTTATACACTTGGTCAATTGAATACACTACTACTGAGCTTATATAGCTCCTCCCATAACAATGCTTTTGAGGCGTCCCTTTCTCCTCTCATTCCTCTGTATATTTGGCTTGAGCGTCAATGCGCAATGCCCCTCATACCCACTTCAACATAACTACGCCCCAGATTTAGTCCTCGCAGCAAGATGGGATTCAATCCTGGTTTCTAATAATCTCACGTTCCCGAGGGGAATGTTATTTGATTCTGAGGGTAACTTGTTACTCGTAGACAGGGGTATTGGAGTAGTGGGGTGGAAGGTTATGGAGAGAGAGGATGGAGGGGCGTGTTTGGAGGATAAAAAAGTTGTTGTCGAAAACGATCAGGTGTGTCCACAAGTTTTTCAATCAAAAAAGAGATGAAGGTACGGGTGTTACTTTGGACAATGAGCTAAAAAGAAATGTTTTGGGATAGTTCAACCATGGAATTGCTCTCTCTGAGGATGGGACGACGCTGTATGACCCTTTCGCCCCCTCCATGCTTCTCATGCTGAGGTTGAGGGCTAACTATTATTACCCTTTAGCTATGTTTCTACCAAAAACGACGTCTTCTCCTACCCCTACGACTCCAAAACGCGGACCACTACGTCACCCAACAGCAAGTCCCTCATCACAAACATGTCCAATACCGGACACGTAACCCGCACTCTATACATCCATTCTGGTACTATTCTTATCTCTGCTGGTTCCGAAGGTAACCTAGATCCCCTTGCTACAAAACCAAACTCTGGACACTCTGTAGTAAAATTTTTCTCTCTCAAAGA
Source organism: Tirmania nivea (assembly GCA_015179035.1). Lineage (NCBI taxonomy): Eukaryota > Fungi > Ascomycota > Pezizomycetes > Pezizales > Pezizaceae > Tirmania > Tirmania nivea. The sequence goes on along the minus strand of WHUY01000065.1, from coordinate 92,570 downwards.
AGCTCATGCCCGCAAAAAGGCCTTTGATTTTAAAACCGAAGGCGGGCTACTAGGCTGGGGCCTGAGAAACTCCGTTGGACTCACTGTTGATCCAATGACGGGCGGTGTGTGGGCTGTGGAGAATAGCGTTGATATGTTAAGTCGAGGAGGGAAGGAAATATATCAGGACAACCCTGGCGAAGAACTCAACTTCCTAGGATGGTGGAATCAAACCATCGATAACCCCGGATATATAGGCCCCAATTACGGTTATCCCAGCTGCGTTGCAGTCTGGGATGTGCCTAGTTTACCTGATAACGGAGGCATCACTGTCGGTGAACAGATTGTTGTTGATCAGTTGAGCACGAGAAATGCAACGACGGATGCGGATTGTAACGACGAGAAGAAGTTTGCTTCGCCGAGACTTACGTTCCAAGCACATATGGCTCCACTAGATGTGCATTTCGATTATTTCCCGTCTGGCGGTGACGGTGGGCTGTGGGTTAGCTTCCATGGATCCTGGAATAGAGACGTTCCAACGGGGTATAAGCTGTCGAAAATTCCATTTGATAAGGCCACTGGACAACCAATGGCAAAGGCGACGGATAAGCAAAATTATGAAGATGTATTGTGGAATAGGGATACCATGAAATGTAAGGACAATGGATGCTTCAGGCCTGTCGGGGTGGCAATTGATGGAAAGGGGAGGGTGTGGGTTGGGAGTGATAGTAGCGGAGAGGTTATGGTGCTGTGGACCACAGGGGATAGGAAGGGTGGGCCGGAGGGGACAGATAATGTGGATAATGGAAATAATAGAAACAGTGAGAACAATGGGAATACTAGCGTGAGTGGAGAAAGTAGTGCCGTGATAGGGAGCAGCTGGAATGAGAAGATTGGGGTAGCAGGGTTGGTGGCGGGGGTGTTGGGGGTGATGATGTTGTAAGGTAGGGTGGACTAGAGATGGGAGGTGGATACAAAGCTTGTGGGAGTTACCCTCAACAGTACCTTCGTTGTATCATGCAAAGCACGAGGTTCGCGAGAGAGCATTGCTGAGGCTGGGGTTGGGTAGAATTGAATTCCATTAGAAATTGCAATCCAAGGATGCTGAAATGGTCTTGGAGGGATTGGAAGTGTGTAGGTTGTAGCTTCAGTCATGCATATAGGGTAATCTCAGATTTTAGCCAGCGGGTTGTTGGGTCTTCATGAATTATCTCCAATATGACGCCCAAAATCCGGGTTCTATATCTCGTGTCTGGGAGCTTTGGACTATGGATTATACATAACTCACTTTATTTTCGGTTAATAGTAGTTCTGTCATATATCAGTCGGTACGGGAGCAACCGGCCACAATGCCCGACACAACTGTTTCACGAACCTTGAAAGAATCAAGATGCATATTTCACTTTATCTCTAAAGCGCCTAAACCCAACCCGGCTCACGCGAATCTGTCATGACGTATTCAACAATTTTACCTTTTCCCAACAGGTCAAGCATTGAAATCCCACGATGATTGTGGCAAGACTGACAACCACCCAATAACCCGAATTCCGACGGCCTGAAATGCATCGCGCGCTACCATTCTTCAAGACCGAGGTGGACGGCTCGCGGCCCTGGTGAAGTTTCTGAAGTTCTGGTAAGCTACGTTAGTGGATTGCTCGAGTCGAAGATGTTGGGGCTCGGAGTAACGTGGAGCCCGCTGCCAGACTGCTTATTTTAGAAACGCTGGATCGGAAGGAATAGGGTCGCGTCGGAAACTGCGGGTGGGTGGGGGGAAGGTAAGTGTCAGACCATTCCGTCCTTGAGGTGCTGGTGATACAGCCATGGGTTTTGCTAACGAGTAGCTGCTCGAGCGAAAATAGTAGGGATAGAGACGTTTGGAAGGAGTGCACCCCTTATCACGATAGTAGTAGCACTCAGTGGAGCTCGGGGAGGTTCAAGAATAGAGAACACCAGGCAAAGGATTTCAAGACAAGCATTTCGGCAATCCCCCAGCACATACAAGCCTACAACCACCACCATGCCAGAGAGGACATCCCACCACCCCGCTCTCCCTACTACCCTCTCCGCTCCTCCAACCACACAATCCACTCGCATCTCCCATCTCTCCCACTTCGCCTCTGGCCTCTCCTCTGGCGCACTCGCCGCCTTCCTCCTCCAACCCGCCGACCTCCTCAAAACCCGCCTTCAACAATCCCACCCCTGCAGCACCCTTCCCCAAATTTTCCTAACCATCATACGAGGCCCCTCCCCCATCTCTAACCTCTGGCGTGGCACCGTCCCCTCCGTCCTCCGTACCTCCATCGGCTCCGCCCTTTACTTCTCCACCCTCGCCTCCATTCGCGATCTCCTCGCCACGGACCACCAACGACACCTCGCCACCTCCCCCTGCCAAACAGGCCATTCCTCCGCCATGGTGCAGCTCTCCCCCTCCGCAAACCTCCTCAGCGGCGCCATAGCCCGCGGAAGCATAGGCTTCGTAATGATGCCTATCACCATCCTCAAAGTCCGTTTCGAGTCCGACCTCTACCAATACCGCTCCCTCCTCTCCGCCTCCTCTTCAATCCTCAAAACCGAAGGCCTTGCTGGATTTTTTCGTGGGTGGGGGGCAACCGCTGTTCGAGATGCCCCCAATGCCGGATTATACCTTTTCTTCTACGAGGCCGGGAAGAAGAATCTCTCGAAACTCGTTAGTAAAGACTCCCAGGGTGGAGCGGGGATAAGCAGCTCAACAGCTACATGGGTCAATATGGCAAGTTCGGCACTAGCGGGGGCGGCGTCGACGGCGGTCACGAATCCGTTTGATACGCTCAAGACTAGGCTGCAGGTATTGCCGGGGGTGTATACGAATATGTGGATTGCGCTAGTGAGAATATTGAGGGAGGAGGGAGTGAGGAGGTTGTTTGATGGGTTGGGGTTGAGAATGGGAAGGAAGGCTGTGAGTAGCAGTGTTGTTTGGACGGGGTATGAGTTTTTTATTGGGAGAAAGTCAAGGGGTGGGGAAAGGTAGAAGGGATGGCTGATGAGGATGGGATTTGATATTGACGCGGGGAGAGGGGTATTGAGGAATAGAGACAAAACTAGGTGAGGGCGGGATTAGAAGGAGTTTCTTAGAGAGCTGTTTTTCTCTATTTTTTTTTTTTCGCAATGGGTTTCTGAGGTATGGATATAGGGCTAGAGGATGCATATGGCCTACACTCTCAAAGTGCCGCATACTTACTTCTACCTACCGGCCACTTTCCCCCTGTGCGTACATATCTTCATGGTTTTTGCTCTTCCCTTTTCTTATTTGCTTGGCCTTAGGGCTGTGGTTGGGACTTTTATGATACTCCTCTCTTCTAAAGCGGGTTGATTGGTTGATTTTTTTGCATCATGGCACGTTCTGATTTTGGTACTAGGTTTGGGTTTGTTCTTTTTACTGTTATTGTGACATGAGATTGATGAAACTGATGATGTGCATGATCAGTATTATGTGGCGAAGTTACTTACTGGACTGCGAATGACCGAGTGGCTGGAAGTCATTGTACAAATCAGTATATATACCAGTTACATGTGATAAATGGTAATGCTAGTGGGGTTGGGCGTTCACATAGTGACTTTTAGTTAGGAGCCTGTTTTTCATATAGGGGTGGCTTCGGGCTCAGTTGAAGGTAAGTATATCACGGGTCCTCCAATGCAACTATGATATGACTGTATATGGTCAGAAATAAATGGCCGTAGACGCTATATGTATTGCGTATACCCTCCAGCTGATGTGAATCTTGGAAAGAAGCTCCTTGCTTACTCATGTAGCATTAACCTATAGGTATGGAAGTGAAGTTGGGAATTGCCATTCTGGGAAGGAGTATGTATAAGTAGTTACTTAGCACTTGCTATGGAGTAATTGCTCTAAGTAAGCTATAATTCTCGATTGTTGGCAGTACAAGCCCTCCCCCTCAAGGGCGAGCTTCGTCTTGACCACAGCGACTTCGGAGTCCCCAGGAACTGCCATGTGCTATGGGTGGGTATCCAGCCCGTATTCGATTATATACTTCAAATTCACTTTCTTCGCAAAATGGTTAGCCCCACGTTCCACGTTTTGTGGACGGCTAGTTCCGGAATAAGCCTCACCGGTCAGACTGCTTTCCGAGATAGGCAGCTTTATACTTACTTCGCTTTCTTGGGTACTATCGGTCTTAAAACACAGAATGATAGAATAGCACTAGCACTTTAGCTAATGATTCATTCGATTGTACTGTGATTCCTGGTCTTGAGAGAACCGGTCCCCCCTCTCCAGTTCACGTTATCCTTCGTAGGCCTCGCCCCTCCCCCCTTTTCCCTAGCCAAAGTATTTTACCCCAAAGTAGCCTTTATTCCGTTATCATAGATAGCCTGTCAATATATATATATCTAGAGGAACATTCAACATATTCCAAAAAGCAAAAAAGCAAAAAAGTAATAAAAAAAAAAAAAGGAAAGAAGCAAGCCCCATGCTCACAATCACGATCATGATCGATTTTGTTTGTCGTTCCATCCATCCACCCCGGGTTGTACAAAATGTTGGAGTTTTTGCCCGTGCTATAGAAGGAGAATATATGCTATATTATTTGGCACACAGTAATTACCCCGCCACACACTTCCCAAAATTGCTCGACCGTGTGAGCAAGACATTCAAGTTATATTAATGTTCGAACCCCCAGCTGGCATGCGCTCCGCCCGCGCTGATCATGATCATCGAGCATCGGCGCCCCCCGCTCCGGTCTGGAACAGCATAACGGCGAGCACCGCATTCAACCCCAGCCACTAGATATGTATAATCTGGGTTGTTGAAACATACAGCAGTTTGCAAGTGCAGGTTTCTCGATGTTCAGTGTACATGCAGATACGTGCGGGTACTATCCAGAAATTAAAGCTCAAAGTACTTTTGGTACTTCTTCACCTATCCCTGCCAACGGCCTCAGGACCTCGGAATAAAGGAACGAGCTTGGTCTAGATCAGTAACGAGAGTAAAGAGGTATAGCTGCTCTCTGTAATACTCATTATACTTGGGCTTTCTGGGCTGTCTAGGCTTCGAATTTGTCATGGAAAAGTGAAATATCGGTGTTCAGGGTAACGTATTCAGTGCCGTACATACATACCCCCGACCATCAGAGTGATTCTCCTTAATAGAAAGCTCTCCATAATTAACCTCTCAACACTCCAGCTCCAATTACATATCCTCAATTTCCCCACTGCACCACAACACCCCCTAAGCCCCCAACGTCCACCCCCCCCAACTTTTCCTGCATTACACACACGCAATCCCAGCCTCTTGGCTGAGCTGGCAGCTAACTGTCAGCCAGCAAGCTAGCTAGCTTCTCTACTGTGCCACTTCCAATTCCGTTCTGTCCGTCCACCTCTTTCCCCAACCCCAAATTCTTTGAGATACATATGCATATGCACGGCAATATTTCCTGCAGATAAACACTACTTATAAATTAATGAGCCCTCCTCCCCCTTCTCGTTGGCAGGTAGTTATAGTGAGTAAAACATAATGATCGTCAGGGCTTTGTTGTCGGGTGGATACACTTCGCCGTGTTGCTACCTGAGCCAGGGAAGAATGTCGACCGCACTGCTCATCCATCATGTCTATAAACACTTCATGAACGAGTCGAATATTCGATTTTAACACAATAAAACGCTGTTAGCGCGCGGGCTCGGGAATGCTTCGGATAGGTGTCCTGGACAGGTCAGACAGCTGCGGATTGTGTCCAAGCTTGTGAAGGTTGGCAATTTGGGGGGCCCGTAGGCCACTCGTCTGAGAAGATAATCGCAATCAGCAGATGACAAAGGCTACAAGTGGAGCAAGTGGAGGAGCGAAGGGCAAATAGATAATGCAAGGTAACTGGAACTCAAGATTTCACCCAAGGCTCCAAGCACGATTGTTTAATATTTGAGGGTAACGCTAGAAGTAATGTTCGATCGATATTTCCTTGCGCGTGATAATTGAGATGGACAGATCTAGTTCTTATTTTTACGTTATCCACTTCAACTTTCGAAACTTAGAACTCGAGGCTGGCCTCGGTGAAATATATTTCCAGCATGTTCTACCCAGACTATCATTTCCATTACTCCATGACATTTCCATACCAACTAACTTCATTACTTAACCAAACTATATTGCCTGCATATATATTTAAACCCATATGAAACTATTACTACTTGCTATTCCGACTCGAATGGACTACGGAAAAGAAAAAAAAAACTCGAGTTGTACGCCGAGCCGAAGTCGAAATTAATCCCCAGGTTCTCTGGATCAGCGAAACCGGCGCAGATCCTGTCTTCAGGGCAGCAGGGGACCTTATTTCTGCCAGGGTCATAAGATCGGCATGTTGGGAGATAAGTACCTAGTAGGTAAGGAACAATGAGCACGGCTTTTGTGTCTTCAGAGTGTTCAATTAACCAAAACATCATACCATGACTCGTCTCAGCACTTACTAGAATTACTATATCAATAAATTCATATAGCCCCCGCTATTCGGTCCTATATTAAATTTACACAGCGTACAAATCCAGCAATAAGTCATATGTAGCTCATCATAAGCCCCATTCTTTTCTAAACCAACCTTACTCTAGAATTCCATATTCACATGCGTGAGAGCGGAAAAGTTGGCCTGGCCCCCGGCTAGCACTTGTAAAGTAACAAAGCCTAGGTAATTAACTCGATATAGACCGCAATATATTACCTAACAGTGCAGGCTCAAAGCGGTGCACCCTCATGAGAACTCTCTCGAATTGAAAGATGAATAGCTGTGGTATTGCCCACGGATCGTGGGAATGATGTTAAGGCTTCTCTCTTATCTGTACCCTTTTGACCTCTTTTTTCTTCTATATTTGTCAGATGTGCTCATGTATGTATTTCTCCGCTAACCAAAATAGCTTTGGTGCTAACAGTCTTGCCTGGCCTAGTTGCTAAAATGACTGAATGATATACTGTTGAGAATAATTGAATACGCTGAAAAACAAAGTACTTCATGTATGTTCTCGAAGGATATGGCCGATGCAATGCTCTAGTCTATTGCCCATGTTGATGCTTGCTTTGGTGGAACACCACTGACAGAGGGCTCGCGTAAACGAGGTTCGTCCCATGGAGCAGACATAACATCTCCGAGCCTATACCAATGTGAAGTACTTGGGTATTCATAGATTTTGTGTCAGCGGAGCAGTCCTCGTTATCAGCGTGAGGTATAGCAAGGTGGCTGTCATAGACCGCTGAGAATATTGGATCAAGCAATACTAACTGTGAAAAGAGGAATATCTTTGATCAAAATATGGGAAAGTCAACCTGTGTGGCTTCAACATATATCTATACTCACCTATCAGCAGGGTCGAATATCCTCAATGGCAACCTGTTATTGCTTTTTGTGAACATATCCGCATAGCTTGGAAACGGGGAAGTCCCAGATTCCAACTTTCCCAACTCACCCAATTTCATCATGTATCCATGAACAATCCGAGATTGTCAGGGGCATTGAAACCCATGCGAAATACCAACTGCCTCCGTTCCAATCATACCATATCTAATATATTTTCGCACAACAGCACTTGCCTTCAGCAGCCATCTGAACCGAAGAGTGTAGGTTATAACTCTAGCGGCGGCGTTGATCACAGTATGCCAGACAAAGACGAGCCGCACTGTACCAGCACGGAAAGGCCGGATTCAGGACATCCGCTGTGCGTAGGGCGGCATGGCAGTAATAAGTCCCTCTGAAGAGCCGTAGAACAGCCAATGGTTGCCTCTGAATAACGTCTGGACTTGCTTACCTCAGTCAGGAGAAGCCTAGTTCCCGGTCTTGAGTGGCCCATGTGCAAGGGTGAAAAGTGACTATGTGGAGAAAAACATCATGTCATCCTTTGTTGATGCCCCAAGACGAGTAAATTTACCTGCGGTTGCTTTGGAAATGTTTCATAAAAACCCTCAGCTCGAGTTGGTCGTGTGAGCTATGTGACAGAGGAGCAGAGGTAGAATGCCGAGTGGGTTAGCTGGGTAAATGCTCATTGGCTGTCAGGTGAGCCTGGATGATGAGGGATGCGAAGATGACCATTGAAACGTGCATTGGAGAAGGCGGAGACGGGACCAGACAAGGGGGCGGATGTACTCCAGGATCGGAGCAACAGGAAGTATTTTTGATCCCATGCGGGGGAAACAGAGTGGGAGATAAATTTTTGGTAGAGGGAGAGAGATAAGGCATGGTTCAATTGCCAATAGCACCAGCAGCGATATCGCGAGTTCCTATCTGGGAAATATGGGGAAGCATGACGCTGACGCCAAGTTCAAAGACTTGTTATGCAAACAAATTTGAATATCAAGGAGACCGTCACAGTCTCCACCGTCATTAAAAAAAATGCAGATGTAAAACTCTTGGTATTCGCTGTATGTTCGCGATCGCTAACAACCCGTCTGAGCAGCATGTCCAGCCGCGCTACAGCTGGTTTAAGCTCCAGAGACGTGTTAAATATAAAATAAAAAAAATATATAGGGACTAGTTTATCCTTTCCTCATGTTATGTTCCCCTCTGATCCTAGGCTTGGGCCAGCGCCTTCAGTGTAACATATCCCTCCTGCTCAAGATAGCGGACAATCTCTTGAACTGCCTCTTCCACACTTACTTGATCAGTCCTAATCTTCAGTTCCGGGCTCTCCGGGGCCTCATAAGGAGCACTAATCCCGGTAAACTCCTTGATGATACCTTCCCTAGCCTTCTTGTAGAGTCCCTTTGGGTCCCTGGCTTCAGCTACCTCAAGAGGAACATCGATGTGAACCTCGATGAAAGGGATTGGGGGACTGGCGGCGCTGTGCAATTCGCGCGCAGTGATGCGGTCAGCGCGGTAAGGTGATATAAAGGAGGTAATTGAGACAGTTGAGGCATCGGCGAAAAGCTTGGAGACCTATTTTAGAGATAGATTAGTGGAAGAAATCGAGTGGTTGATTTTTTATAATTTATGTACGCTGCAGTCTGCACCGTGAGCAGCGAGATGTATTACATGATCCATCGGTCAAACAAACACACCGATTGGGAATACTAGTCAACGTGCAGCAAGCAGACTTGCCGCCCAAAATATAGAACAAACACCTCAAATTACCGAGAACCTCTAATAATTATGGGGAACTGCCTCACCTCCGCTATCCTTCGAATATTTTCATTCCTGTCTTTCTCCGAGAAACCCAAATCTTTATTCAGACCGAAACGAATGTTGTCACCTGTAAAAGTGCAACATAGAGTGAGTGCCAGTTTCGTTTCGGGAAGACGGCAAAATACACATGTGCATCACCAGTCCACTCCCGAATCAGAAACTGACAGTCACAAAGGCAAGTGGTTAGAGACAGATTATTCAAGACAATTGGTAAGCCTCTAGTAAGGGCAAAACGCGCTGGGCAAGGATGAAATACCATCGAGCCTGTAAGCAGCAACACCGTTATGCAATAAATGCTGTTCTAGAGCTGTGGCGACTGTAGACTTTCCGGAAGCTGACAGACCGGTCAACCAGATTGTGATGCCTTGTTGGCCACGGTATATGTTTCGCTCTTCTCGAGTGAGTCCTTCATGCCAGGTAATGTTTCTATTGGTCCACAAATCAGTCATTAGTACATGCATGTGTCATCGCCTGATCAAATAAGATAGTTCGAGGAATCAAGTAACCTCCTAAAGAAGGCCCGCAAGATTTAAGTCGACAACAGAGAGGTAGGGCTATAGCCCGTATCGATAAGGAAATAGTACTGCTATGGATAGCCAAGGGCGATTCACTTACTTAGCCATTTTCCTTCAGATCTCTAGTGAATATTTCCTGAAGAACGTTCTGATTGGTATCCAAAGGCCACTGAGGAAAACCACGGTGTTGTAAGCGGCTGAAAATTAAGGTGGGGTGTGGTGGGGTAACCCCTCCGCAATCTTATGGGCGGGGATGGTAGATTTGGTTGAGGGGTTTTGAGCCGCAAACAAATTGGAAGAGGAAGGACTCTGTGTACAAACCTGAAAGTCAGCTAAAATCCCACACCCGGCGGAGCATTGCCGTTTGGATTTGCAAGGGGAATCTGAACAACGCACAGAAGCAGCGAGGAAAGATGCCGATGTGTTGGCCAAGATTCATGACTTGCCTTACGATGGTTCGATTAGTGGACAGTAGACCGTGCAGTGCAAGTATCGATGGCAAGGAAAGAAATCGACGGCCTTGGATCAACTTGCGAATTATCCATTATAAACGTCTGAAGCAGGATGACGTGCTCTGTTCCAAGGCTAGCGTGATGCAGAAGAAAAGGCAGCTAAAGCTTCCTTCTCATAGTAGGCTTGGGGAAAAGAAACACCTGTCATCTATAAACATCTATCTGTTCTTGAACCTGCAATGTGTTTTGATTAATGTTGAGGCACCGCATACTCTAACATGCACAGTATCTTCGAGTTTCAATCTCACGAAGCAGGATAAGTGAGGGTCCAGTCGTACGAAGGAAAAGGGTCCTATAAGCAGGGTGACGCAAAGGATTAGCCGCTTGCATTGTACATAAGTAATCTAATAATAATGGGGTCGTTTCTTCCTTACTTCTTAAGTAGTAGTCTCGTTTAATATTTGCGCTGCTACTTAAGTAAGCAGCCGGCTACCACTTAAGTCTACTTCTTAACGTCACTCGCTCACTATAGTAGTTTATCTTGAGGACTTTTTCTTATAAAATCTAGCGATTTACTACCATGCGCCTACTACCTACTTATGTATGTCAATCACTAGCGGGCCAGTTTTATCTTCAAGATCTGGGACAAGATAAGAGATTCTGGGTATATCAGACCCTATCGCATCTCTGCATAAGGAATGATCGTGTGCCCATGTACCTAAGGTGCTCGCCAGACTAGCCACGGAGTCTCTACGAGAGCCTTGTGCCAACCAGACTAACCACAGAGTATAATCTTCTGATCTGGAACAGACAGTCGAGGTGCATCATGACGTCAAGAATTTCTCGAAGTTTTGAGTGGTTTCAATAATGCGATCGCGCGGCGCACTATAGCTATAGGGCTGTCAGCGGCTAACAGCCTTCTCTACAAGCTTAAGGCGTAAACGAGGTATGCGATATTGTGCTTGGAAAACCATCGATATCGGATTGCAATTGACGATATGTACATACCTAGTAGTTTAGGTATGCACTGGAAGTATTCATAATGAGAGCCAGTACGATGGTGTATTAAGTTTTTTCTTTGTGGAGCACATGAGCCTAGACTGGCTCCAGTCTGCATCTTGGGTAACAAGAGGCGGACTTCGAAAGTCATGACAACTAGTTGCAGCCTCTATTTATAAAAATGGGGGCCTGGGTTATGTTGTAAACTGGTACTCTAGCTATAGCCATAGCTAACGGGGTGATGAACCACTCGGGTAACGAGTCTGTGCACGCTGCTGAGGAATGCGAATTAAGTTGGTTCGTTCGCTACCCGGTCGAATACGTTGGCCAACAAGTCTCGAGGCCGTACCAGCCAGACAATATTAAGCGTGAATACTGGTAATACAGGTCTAAAGCATAGGCCAAGCTAGTGTCATGTTCATCATGCAACCAGGTATGTTCACCGTACATATGCTCTGATCCAACCAGCCTAGCTCTAATCGTGAATAAGAATTTGAATTCGGTTGTATGCAATCCCTCGGATCGAGACTACAATCCTTCTTGGCGTGTATGAATTAGGGTAGCCGACGCGGTGTTGAGAACTTATCCTCGATTCTTTTCTAAACCGTTCGCCCATTTGCTAACCATTTCAGGCCATATCATACTTACGGATGTCTTAGTTTGGTTGGCACAAGAACTACGGATGTCTCCACGAAGAAAGGAGACGCGAGCTTTGTCTCTGTCGCGGCGGGCTGCTTAACACCTGATAACAGGTATTTGACCCATTGACGAAGAGCGGCAGATTAAATAGGTAGGAATCAGGACTGGATGCTATGTGGGTGGTCTTGGTTCACTGTTGTGCATGCTCGTGGGGGTGCAATTGTATCCATGGAGGGCACAGTACCTATATGACGAGGAGTCATTTTCTTCGAAGGGCGGGGGATGGAAACGGGAACGGAATAATGAGAAAAAATTAAAAGAGGGAACCGGGGAAGAGAGGGGTACAGCACAGTGGCTGCAGCTGAGGCTTTAGCATGCCATCAAACTAATACTGCCTTCGATCATCTCGCGGACAAGAGCAGAGGAAAGACAGCTGTCACAGCATTCAATTTCAGCGAGCCAACCAGAACTATCGACGGCAAAAGAGGTTGGGTAGCTGCCTCTCCTGCTACCATTACGATACCCCCCCCCCAAAAGAGTGATCGAGATAGTAGTCCTTACTTCGCTGCAAATACTCATCAACCACCTTGTCTTGCACGGCCGCAGCAGTACAGCGTAGCAATACATCCAGTAGGCAGCAAGCAACGTGAGCGGCCGCGCAGTAGTCGTCGTGAGGACGCTCCAGATTGCTATATTTCTGTTGATTCATCCTCGTCTTAAGTTCTTGGAACACCCTCCAGACAGCCAAGTGGGCCTCTTATTGGCGACTGGAAAGGAAACCTGGCACGTAGCCAGAGGATATCTATTAAGTCTGATTCGCTCCTCTTAGGGTGTTAGTTTCAATCTTTTAGGTTGACCAGTCCCATTGTTGGTTGCCAGCCGTGAATTTCTTTTGCTCTTTTGATACCGGCTCAGCGAGATGTACACATTTTCATAGGCAGGTGCTGTCCTCAGTGTTTTACCACAAAAAGAAGCAAAAGCGTTCGTCAGTTGCTTCCCGCCATCATCGGCGGAATCTCCAAAATTGTCAACAATTGGCGTTACGATTTCAAAGTCGACAGGAACCTCGCTGCCTCTCTGACTTGCTTGCCTGCACAACTCATCTTCACCTCCTCCGACTCCCCACCCCCAACATCTACAGCAACCCGTACACCGTCTCTAGCCACACTGGTTAGACACTATCCGAATCCTTAATATATCCTAGCACGGAGTTGAATCATAGGCATTGTGAGAGAACCCTTGTATTCCCACATCGATTACTTACCTTACCTCTTGTCCCGATTCTCCAACAGAGACGCGGGATTCTGACATGTCAGTTAGGAAGCTAGCCATACAAACTGCGAATTGGCCACCTTTACCAGGATTACACTTATTGACCCTCCCAAGACTGCTTGAATCCAGTCATTGCGGTACCTTTGGCGTTTCCAGAGGGCACAAGGGCATAGGTGCTTCCGACTGCAAGGGTTGAGTGGAGAGTGGTCAGTTTTTTTTAAGAAAAAACTGTAAACTTTCTTTTTGCTTCCCTCATCAGGTGCATACCAAGCCATCCGCCCATCTGGTGGAGCCGCTTTCTGCCTGCTTATTTGACAAAATATCTCTATTCTATCACTGAGACACTTGGATCGAGGCGTACAAGAACAAGCAGCGCCTCGGCTGATCTTATCTACTGCATAACGGATACCAATTCCTACTAGTTCCCCTACAGTGTGGGGAAGGAACCCTCCTTCGTCGGCGGGTCGTGCAACTAGACTAGGGGAAGGAGCTTCGTTGGGCTCATAAGTGTGGTTAGATTCTTGCTCAAGCTCCCGGATTCCCCTTTAGTTCCCCACCCTTCTGGTTATATATTATACCAAATCCTCCCGCATCTTTCCACGACAGCACATACTTCGGACAACGAATAGAAGGTCGAAGCGGTGGGTTTTCATTCAGTCTGGTAAGTACGACGCGCAAGACTAGGCACAGTTTGCCAGCCTGGCCAGCGTGGGGTTTCTGCAGCTTCTAGATTTCGAAGCGGATATCCTTATTTCCCGGACACACTGCATTCGCATGTGGGGAAGGCAAGGTGATCTCACAAAATCCACGTGCGGCACATCCATCAAGCCCAGAAATTTTCTTTTAATACGTGATTCGTACCCGCTTCTCTTCTATTAGGGTCAGATACGTCCCTTGCACCTTTAAATCTGGGCACTCTTCGATGTACAACTCTCCCGTCCTGACTCGCTTTTCAGAGAACCGAAGACGGAAGATTTGCACTGAGCAGATTACGCTCCACTAGCGAGAGGATTTTACGGCGTTCCACAAGACTGATAAGAGGGACCTTATTGGAACTGCAACCCTCCACAAAGACACAATCAAACACCCATCCACTCCTTTAGGTATGACGAAATTTTGGGATAGAGTACTTGAGGTCATCCTCTCACGGGGGCAGAGGGAACGGCATGAAAAGTATCTATGGGACAAACAGTGCGGGATGTCCCCAGCCACGTCACTTTCGAGCACCTCATCTCTGGACCGAACAATGACTCCAGAATTCAAGCCTACAGTAAAGCCTACAGAGAGCAGCTCACCTGTGTCACGATTACCCACTGCCAGCTCACCAACTCTCCACTCTCCGTCCACTCCATTGACACAGCATTCCTCCCCAGCTGGGTCTCCCACACATCCAACCCATCTCAACAAAGCCATAAATGGGCTGCCTCCACGGGTACCACTCCCACGCCGTCAGCGCGAAGACCGGGCGTATTTCTCCTTGGAGCCTCTCATGGAGACTCAGAAGCTCGCAACCTCGGAGAAGCCATGGACTGCAACCATTGAATTGCCACCACCAAAGCTTCCACTTCCGAACCACGAGAAGGCAGCCCAGAGGCAGCCCCTTCTATATGAGGTTCCGCCCCTCAGTCAAACGCAAGGGATTGGCCGTTATCGTCGGTCGGTCAATGCCACTGAAGAGTTCATTGACTCTAGTATCAATAAGCGAAACGATAGTTTCGCAGACTTATCGATGCTACGGAAAGAAAAACCCCGAGCTGGTAGCGACGAATACATAAGGCCTGCAAAGATTCTGGGGAATATGGACACCACAAGCCCGCCACCTCCACGCAAAGCTTTCTCACGTGGCAATAGTCCTGTCAGGTTAGCCATATATGGGGAAGCAGTTTACGAAGTCGGAGAGGAGGAGCTCGAAGAAATTGATGGCAGATTGATCTTTGGGAGAAGGAAAAGGGCCGTATCTGCAGTACGCGGCACTGATAGCACCAACACTAAGGGCGAAACAGAAAAGGTTCTTGTTACAACATCTGACCCCGGTGTCATCACAGCTGAGGCAGTTGTGGCTGCAATTACAGAAGAAAAAGTCACCGTAGCGAAGAAGAAGCAAGGAAGAGATGAAGAGAATGCGAGAGGAAGGAGAAAGACTATGGATGCGAGGAATCACAACCGCCCAACAGCGAAATTGAAGGGCGATCTTAAAGCCAGAATTAGACATGTCGCAACATCTGAGGACTTGGAAGAAGCTGTAGAGACAGATGAAGGCTTTGAAGAAGTTGAGAGTTTCTCTGAGAGGTGTGGGGCAAAGTTGATGAAGAGCAGCAGAGGATCTAAGGAGAAGCCAAAGACACCACCGAAAGCACAAGAAGTTGGGAGGAAGAATAAGAAAGCAAAGGTGTCCGGTCAAGGAGCTGGAATCGGGACAGGAAGCACGGGATTGAAGGCGGGGGGGAGGAGAACTGGTCTAAGGAAGTAGGGATGGATTATAATAAAAGTACTAGGAGGAATTATCTGATGGTATATGTATTGGGATGACATCTGGTTGCTATGTTTTCGATTTTGGTTCTATTACTGTATTTTCCGTGCGATATTTCTTTCCTGATGTTTGTGTAGTTTCCTCTTGGGTTTCCTTTGTTGGATGACTAATGACCTAACAATGGGGCTGACTGGACTGGCGCAATGGGTTTTCCTTCATTTCCTTTGTTTGGGAGGCGGCATGGGACTAGGTTGTATCTCTTTTGGAACATCTTCAAAACAAAAAGTATTGTTTTATGTATATTGGAAGAATTGAGCTGGGAGGGGGCTTGTGTGGGAATACAGTACTCATATGGAAGCAGTTGTAGTATCAGCCTGGACTTTTTTGGAAATTCTTTGGCGTTGTTTCGATGAATCTCTATTTATTTTGTTTCTGGTGCACCTCGCTAATATGCCCGGTATTCCGTTCGAATCTTCCTCTGGCGATGCGCCTCATGACTAATGATAATCTGTCTGATGTTGATCTATACCCATGTATACGACAGTTTTCATTCTTAGAACGCGATCTTTGTATTTCGATCATACTTGTTACTCAAGATCTCGCTCTCATACCCCAGTTTCATAGGACGGAATTCCTCTTTGAACCTGCTACCCAATATCTCACTATTATGCATGAAAAAATAGAAGCAACTGCATAGTCTCTGGGTTTCGATCAGAGCTCGAAGATCGGTATATCTATAGATAATATGCCAAAGTCCCGAATAATAGCCACGTTTAACACCAACATCCAGCCTATCATCCACGACAATTTCAATTCCCATTCTGCAAATCACCTTTATAAATTCAATTTAAGCTTGGCTGACGGCATTCATATTGTTGAATAAATCGAAAAGCATACAAAGATCTTGCGTTCTGTTGAATCCACGTGCTAAGGTGGATTGAACTTACAATTCGAGAAATTGTTGCAGGTGGCTTGAAAACTGCTAGGGAAGTAGTGGGTTTAAATGGTCGTTGTTCCATGTAGCCTTGATTCGTTGAAATCTACTTACCTCTCGCTTTGTGAGGCGCGCGCCTAAGTGTATGTAGGTCTGAGGGGATACTCCTGGATATCTAACGTTCTTGCATCTCCCGTGACCTATGCACCCCGCAGTCGAATCATCTACAGGCAACGGTATGCCACAGCAGAAATAAGATGCCATGTTTTTCAGAGCATCCTGTGAGATTCATCTGGTCTCTCGCTTGTTTTTGTCACCACATTATCACCATTCCCCACTTCCCCACAATCGCAATGTTACATTTCACTAACGCAAAAGCAAGGGACGCAGCGCCCACATGCACAGTTGTATCATCAGTCTCGAATTTGTAGCTTGAAGATTATTGGATTATCCAATGAACGCTATAAGAGTACCATCAAAAACTTAGTTGTGGGTGGCCATACGAGAGTGATGTTTCAGGACTTTACAGGTTAGACTATTGCTTTTTTGTTCTGGGAGTTACACATATACCTGGATTGATGTGGTTGGATGGATTGGTTGGATATTGCCTTATATATGACGTGCATGGGCAAGAGACCGGACTAGCTAACGACATGGGGCGTTCAGAGAAGCAGGCTAGCTACTGTAAATGCTACGCAGTCGATTGAATATGGGACGAACGTTGTTGGATGTGTATCGCCTAACAAATCAGGGCAGCATTTGGGATTACCAGTCTATTCTACTGTAAGGGAGGTATGTAACTCCTTTGGGCTGGCGGCCAGACTGCATGCATCTTTTCCTATTGGCTGCTGCCTATGGTATTTACATATGTATGGCAAGCTGGCAGACTGAGAAAACTCCATTAGGCAGTTCGCTATCTGAAGCCAGACGCAACAATCATTTTCGTTCCTGCTGCTCACGCTACGTCCGCAATATTTGAAGCTATTGAGGCCGAAATCTCACTCATTTCTGCGGTA
Source organism: Tirmania nivea (assembly GCA_015179035.1). Taxonomy (NCBI): domain Eukaryota; kingdom Fungi; phylum Ascomycota; class Pezizomycetes; order Pezizales; family Pezizaceae; genus Tirmania; species Tirmania nivea. The sequence goes on along the minus strand of WHUY01000065.1, from coordinate 75,145 downwards.
GCGGAGCATATCCCCGTCCATGAAACTGTTACGCATTCATTCTGCTCTGCGGATGCAGTCCAAATCACGACTTTTGGGTCCGAATTCCCCTGGCCTGCTACATGCTCCGAGCTGTTGCCGTGATGGTTTTATGCCGTATCCGCAATTTACACCAGAGTGATCGGTATAGTTGCGAAATCTTGGACGCTTGGGTATGAAGCCGTAGCGAGCACAACTAGAGCTGGGCTGTGACAAAGCTATGTTATTGGTGTGGGTGGTGATGCGCTGGCAGGAACAAGCTTAGAGAAGCTCTAGAGATGGTCTGGGAGGATAAGAATACAGAAGGGGTAGTTGTAATTGGGGAGGTGGGGGGAGGGGATGGTGAGTTGGAGGTAGCGGAGTTCGTGGGGGAAAAGAGGGATAAAGGAGAGCCAATGAAGTCAGTGCTAAGACTATCAGTTTTGCAACTGGGCTGGAGCACAAATACTGACTGGGTGGATCTGCGAAGGCATATAGTCGGCCTAATAGCTGGAATAGCGGCACCATCTAACAGGACCATGGGCCATTCTGGTGCGTTCGCCTCAAGCTTTATGGGGGATGTATCCACAGAGGACAAGTTGAAAGCTTTCAAGCATGCTGGGATTGAATCTATCACCCATCCCGGGCAAGCTGGCGCGCATGAAACAGCTTTTTACTACAAGTAGAAGGATTCATCCGGCGAAGCGGCCTCCCGAAATCAGCAGGTGAAAACAAATATGCACCAACTTCTGTAGATTGTTAAAGGTTCTCATTGGCCAAATGTTATAGGCATGTGAGATAATACGCTTACACACCGGTCCATGGCCCTCGTGCCGCGGCGCTCCCAAATCCAGGCAAGGAATTACCAAATTGGGCCAAAAAGAGTTATCGAATGTTTGAAAAGGGTAAGCTTACTTCATACCAATAGTTGAAGCAATTGCTTACCTCTTGATTCAGCATGACGTCCCTGTTTTCACCAGCGAGGTATCCCAGCTCAAAACCTCGACTCACGCCGAATTCTCTCTTTGCTTTACAATCTGTCGACGTACTCGGCCTCCGTGCATTGTGATCTCCCTACCTTTTCCTACGATATTGGTCCTGATAGGGCTCTTGTAGAGTGCATGCTCACCCACATGAAGTTACCTACCGCTGGTTATAAATATCTGCACAGGATACTTCTTTCTATATACGGACTTATCTTCTGTGTGAAAGAAGCCTTCTTAATTGAGGTTGAAAGGGTGGTAATTACCATAGATGGGCAGCTAGGCATTGAATTAAAAGGTGAGACTGGCCTAGGAGGCAGGGCATATTTTGATGACGGAGCTTACAAATCTTGCGAGCGACACTCTCATATCTAGAACTTGCGTGATGGGGGGGGATGGCACTGGAGGAGGTACAGGCGGAATGAGTGGCATTGTGTATATAAAACTTGCGGAAGACAGTCCCATTAAAAATATCTGTAAAACGGATTATGACACCATATTATCGGTTGTCTAGGTACGTCTGCTGATGGCCAACATAAAAGAAATTCCAAATTGGCATGCAGAGTTATAGTACTGGTCTTGCCATAAGCCTCTCATAGCCCACTGTCGTCGAACTGCTCTATTGATAAGAAACCTTGGTAGTTTTAGCTGAGGGAAAGCAATCTTCCGGATGTATCGACCTCGACGCCGCTGCAAAGGAGGTATGGATGAGTCATTGTGAGCCCTGTGGTCGTTTAATACCTAAGAGAATTTTTAGAGAAAAACAAAGACAAGATTTCTGTACTAGTTAGATAGGAGACCTCTGTCTAACATACAACTTGTGTCATAAATATAGAGATATCTAAGATAACTTTGCTGGGAGAAGGCTAGTGGAGTTATTCAGGGTAACTACTTCCTTTCAAAGTTTCGAAGTCGGCATCATAAAACAAGCGGATAGCATCAAATATTCAGGCGATATGTACTTCACAAGTATATAGCTACATAGTCTGGTTCTAAGAGTGTAGCATAGATCAGTGTCGACCGAGTCAACCAGACTATTTCATTTCGAAGTAGGGCTGATTGCGAACAAAAGTAAGCATATGGTGCGATCTAATTACCAATAAATGCAGATAATTGATTGGATTAGATTCCTTAACTTCTCTTTCAATTCTCGTGTTCATGACTCACCAGAATGATGCAGAATTCAAATTTAGATTGTACTCACCGAATCTTATGGCCTCACCTGTACGATGATTCTCGAGCTAGTGCGTCATCAGTTCAGGGTAATGGTGTTGGGAACGTTAGAGGAGAGGTGATGAATGTCACAAATCCATAGCCGATAAGAGCTACTTAACATAACGTTCATGTATTTAGGTGAGGAGCTAGGAAGAAGTTACTAGGCAATACTTAACAAGGTGCTTGGTATACTGTACTCCAGATTCAAGGGGCTCAGCGCCGGAAACAATCGTGTCGCACGCGAAGGCGCTTAGCTCTTGCGGTCGAGGTGTCTGCGTATCAAGATATATCGCGCATAATTTATTGCTGTGTATTACTCATTGAAGTACTGTCCAATTCCTCCCAACTCTCCATCTGAAGCCCTGTTCACGACTCGTAGAACAGGAAATTTTGAGGGGAAAAGGATGTGAATAAAATTCATATAAACAGAAAGGAATATAGTCTTCAGGTAACATCAGCAAATCGCAGAGCAAAAGGAGAAGCAGGAATTCGAATGTGAACATGAACGTATGTGTATAGACTTTGAACTACCATCCTATCAATCCCAATCACTACCAAAATATCAAATACCAATCACCAATACCAAATACCCAAGCTCACTCGCGCCTGCGCTGCTCCTTCAAACAAAGTTGCCATAAACCAGAACAAACCCAGAACAACCATCTCAAATTTACGTAACGGCATAAGAAATCAAGTTTGGGTGACTTTAAAGGCCGTTAGAAAACGGAAAACAGAGAAAAAAAGGTGCAATGTGTTAGGGGACAATCGCCGTCATTACAGCGGGTGTAAAAACGCTAAACGAGGGCCCAGTAGCACCCCTCAATCCCTGTCTGGTCTGATTATTCCTTTGGTGCCAAATGCTACAATGACAAGGACGTTCCATACCATAAAGTTTTCCCGCCAATATCAACATATAACACCCATATACACAACATTACAGAAACGAACTCCTAGTAGAAAACACCAAAGATAACAGAATTACCAAAAATACCCCATCTTACTCGATGCACCTGGATCCAAATACAAGAAACAGTACAAAGTGTGGCCACTCTCCCGTTGAAATGCCTGAGAGATTCGTGAAAGAAAATTGGTATTGAGTATGTTGGAGATATTAGGGAAATTGGGGAAATTGAAATGATAAGAAGAGAACGTACATCAAAATGAGAAGAGGTACTCACTTGAAACTTCTTCTTTCCCATACCTTGCACCGCCATGTACGTTAATTTCATCATGCCTGCCACGGCCTAAATAAACACGCCATATCCAATCCCCGCATAAAGAGAGAAGCTATTGAGACAGAAAATGATAACTTGACAATGATCAAATATTGACAAGATAAAAACTACCTCTCATAGTAGGGTTCCAATTCTTGGCTGGTTTTCCTACGAGATTAGAGTTCTCCCAAAAGATAGTCTTCCGCGATTAAGAAAATATAGATATAAACAATATGAAACATGTACAGGGTAAATTACGGTGCCTCATTGCACCATCCATTTCTCCATATTTCGATTAGAAATTCCAGAGTTCAAACCGTCACCTGCCATGATGCCATCCATGTTGCTCATGTTGCCCATTCCAATATCCATGGACATATGTAGTAACTCAGATGTCATCCATTGGGAATTGGCATTCATATGGTCATTATGGTGTCTTGAGTAGGAGGTAACCCTTGCCAAATCTTCACTTTGTCTTCTGCCATATCCGTTCACCGGTCGATTGTTGAAATTGCCCAAAGAGCCAATCATGTCCGCGTATCTGTTTACTCCATTTCCTTGTTGCACACCTTGCATCCCAATGTCCTCGTCAATGTTATTCGATCCATAAAGAGAAGTATACAATGGGACTGGGCTATTGCTTTGGCTGCCAGCATTGGAGCAATTCCCTGTTTGTCCATTCCACTGGCCTCCAGAACAGAAATACTCCCAGACAGAATTTACCCATACAGTTCTTTGTTCGGGATCGTTAAGGTTGAAGTTCTTGAGAAACGCTGGGTCGAATATATTTATGAAGGTGTCTTGGGAAGAGCCATTTGATGAGTCAGACATGGCGGTTGCAGTGTGAGACATTGGTTGGCTTTTAGGAGAACTTGCAATTTTGTACGACTCAGTGGTTGGAGATTGTCCATTTGAAAAAGGGGAACCTAGATGGTGTGACTGCTGAGAACGAGATTGAAACTGCGATTGCCCATCTTGCTCTGACTGGGCCTGATATTGAGAAAGACGTAACTGAGGGAAAGGCGGCTGAAATGCAGATGTACCCTGTACTTGTGCAGAAGGAGATTGACCTGTCCTCGGAAAACCATTCTTTATGGGCGACGTTAGGCCATTAGGAGATGCTAGTGCAGGTCGTGGTGGAGGAACACCTGGGCTACCTCCATTATGATTTCGAGTGCTCTCATAGACGCTGTGTTGAGCAGGGCCACTAAGGTGTCGTCGATGGTGACTTCGAGCGGGCTTTGGTGACTGTGATTGTTTCTGTGCTTGTCCCGGTGGTTGTGGTGGAAGTTGTAGCGGTCCAGCCGTATTGACCTCCTCTCCAGTTTCAGGAACATACTTCCACTCTATCAACTTTTTACGTATCTTAGCGAGATAGTCCTCCTAAGGTGCAATAACACAAGGTTAGCTTTTGTGGAAGAAGTGCGAATTATTGACAGACGGGACTGGAGAGATACCTTGTTCTTTGCCTCTGCGAAACATTTGTGCTCATAACTGATGGCTATTATATCGAGGTTCAGCCGGCTGTATCCAGAAAAGACTTTCCCAGCATTCAAGAGCTTCTTCTGTTCCCGCTGCTGATCCTCGATTGTAATATCTGCTTTTGGGTATGGCCGCGGAAGTCGTTTAGCGCTTCGCCCCGATGACGGGACCTTCTTAGCGTTCGTGAGCATTGTTTTGGTATAGTAGTAGCCTGTGACTCGTGTGCAAATGTATTGCTGGAATTGGAGTACTTGTTAATGTAACTGAGCAAGAGTCCCTTGGTAAGATGAGCAAGCGCACAAAAGTCTGGGCACGGGGCTATGTGACTAGTGAACGGCGTGTTAGGCAACCTGAACATTAGCTACCGAGAAAATTAGGTCACTCACAGCCGCTGTTGGTATGAGATTACTGAGTGCCCCTGTATCGCCACTCGTGGGTAGAAAAAGCAAAAGGTTGAGATTACAACGCTGATGGGGGAAACACTCCGGCTTTGTTTGTTTTTTCTTTGTCACTTATGTTTCGCCGGCTCTGACACGCAATAGCCGATTGTATGCTAACAATATATAACAGCGATATATATATGGGTTTCAGCTGTGATTCTTGGTCAAGGTACTGAGCTGACGCCGGTATCTGTAGGGCAAATTGGTAAGCATGACAGCACTCTTTTATTTTCAGGAACAGATCAGATCTATTACATTTGATTGGATTGGTAGTTATGTCAAAATGATGACTGAACTTCGCCAACACAACTTTGCCACGGTTAATAGAATCTATCGAGCACAATCGCGATATGGCCAGAACAAAATCCCTCTCCTTCAGATGTGTGTATACCCTAGAATGCGGCGAATTAACGGAAAAAAACTAAGCACAACAGCCTAGACGCTGCCCAGGTACCCTGTCCTTTCCTGTTAATATTTAATTCGAGAAGCTCCGTACGTGGTCGCCGTTGGCCGACGGGAAACTCTTGCGTCAGGTGGCTATTTGGTTAAATAATGCCCGTCTGCTGCAGGGCTTAACCAAACTTACTCCCTAGTTAATCGTTTCCCGTTATGGGGTTACTGAAGACTGTCGAATCAAGCTGGGGCTGCTTGTTTGAAGGGCGGTAGACCTTGAATTCGATCGATCTCGTTGGCAGAAGCGGCAAACAGCAAGGCACTGGTAAAGCAGGTTATGACGGGGCAATTGCGGTACAGTGTGGGCCGATCAGAATGGTGAGACGAGAACGGCCGATTGTATGTTGGATGACACCAGAGCACTACTCTAACCAATATACAGAAAGAGATCGAGAGCTGGAAATCCCGAGCTGTGGGGATAGCTTACTTAAGTATGTATTCTAAACGATGAAAACTAGAGATTGAACATCCCCTCCCCTTGTGCCTTAGCCGCACTGGCCATGGACCCTTGTCTCGCTTTTGAGATTCACTCAGGAGCGTCCCGAGTCCTTTTCCCGGTCTCTAACTGCTCTGAGTTTTCTGCCTTTGCATCTCCCCACGCACATTTGTATGTATATGTAAATACATACTCAACCCCCTACTAATGTGCTTGTTTTGTGCTCCGCTGTACGGTGCAGGGGTCTTCTTGCTTAGAGCCATCATGCAATGCTTCTTCATCCTGCAAAGTACACCACAACAAAGTAGTCTGATGTACTTTGGCTGTGAGACTCCCCAGCACGCTCCAACATGTATACTAACGTGCCTTAGCACCCCCAAAGTGACATCCCCGCACTCCACAAGGGGAAAGAAAACTCATTGCCATCGTCGCTGTTGGCTAGGCAACTAGTACCAAAAACAATTAACAAGCTTACTCAATTCAGGGTCTCGCAAACACATACCCGTTCCGTTGATTCTGACAAGGACTAAACAAGTCGCCGCTCTGGAGGCTGGTTACAAATGGCGACGCACAGCATCACAAGTTCCACAACCCATAAAACTCACAGGCACCGCCTAGCCGCGGTGTGGGCTTAGAAGGCTGGTTGCCGTCTAACTCCCACCTCGACCTCTGCTACTTCTCATCTCACGATGTCGGGCCCATCTTTCCGGTATGTATCCTCTGCCGGTAGTCGAGTCCGGTGGCACGACCTGGCACTGACGCTCTAGATTTATGTCTCTTACGAGAAATTTACAACGCATAGACGGATCACTGCCGGTCAAGACAATTGTAACAGCACAGTCCTTCACATGTGGGGGTGGTTTAACCTTGCTAATTGGTTATTTTAACTTTGGATTTTCCAAATGTCAAAAAAAAAAAACATGCATTAACTTGGATGTGGGGAAACCGAAACTAAGTTGCCTGCGCCATTGGCACGGAACAATTAAGAGAAAGAAACAGGTTTCCAGAGAAGGAAGCCGCCACGGAATGCTGCAACGGGCAGCGCCGAGACTCAAATCATAACAGGGAATGGCTTGTCCACCATCAGGTGCAAAGACCAAAAATACAACTACGTCTTAGCAGCTAATAGCCGTCAAGGCTTTCAACCGATGACTCCCAGCCGTGTTCATACTGCTGGAATTTGCCAAGTATTTGTATCAGGAAAGTGAGGCATGAAGCACGCAATGTCAGATGTGAGATAGACGCGTAAGGTACGAAGGGTCATTGGGACACTGTTAAATATGACGTCGTTGCTAAAATTCAGTGCAACAGTCCTCGGCCATTCGGAGATTATACTGTCGAGCAAGATAAGCGGTTCGTATGGTATTCAACAAAGCTTGGCAGTCTGGTGACCAGTTCTGTATATATCAGCATGGTCTCACTTTTGCCATGAGGCCAATTATTGCGTCGGTCTGCAACTACTTCCAGTGATGTACCCTTTTTGAGGGCTGCGTTTGCGTGCTATCACCAATCAGCGTTCTGACAACTAGTAGCAATGCAGACAGACCAGTATGCAGAAAAAGTAAGGGTAATAGAAGTAATGTAACCTTTTCACTTTACCCGTATCTTAGTGGTTTGGGCTGAGGAGAAGGCTCGGGTCTACGATAGCTACGAGTATCCAACGATGCAAAATTGTGGAAGCTGTGAATTTACAGACTGGTATGGAACCCCTCGATATTGGCAAAGAGCCACGTTGATACATGGATTGGCCACAGTGCATTTAATCTTCTCTTTTGGGTTAAAGAAAGGGAACTTGCAAGGGATAGATTGTCATCAGGCCTGCATCAATAGGAACTTACTTCATAGTGGTGATACTGCTTTTCAGGTTGCATTTATTCAACTGCTCGAGTCTTGGCACTTGTCAATCACCCCGACAACTTTCAAAAGAATACAGGGAAGTTACTTTGTTTCTGGGGTGTAATTATAGGGATTTTCACAATAGGGTCATCTAATTCCTTCGGGATTTTGACGTATGCAGTTCCAATGTAGCGGGAATAACTATAAATATGCATTGTCTAGAGATGGAGGCAACTTGAAGTCTTTGTGTAACCTCTGAAGCCCTTATCGATAACACCAGACTACGATGATACAGCACTTTATGCATATTCGTGTTGCTGCGGGCTTTGGAATGTTGGTTCTAAAGATCACGGCGCCAGCAAATTACCTTTGGTATTCGAATAGACGCAAACTTGGCCATGAAGATCATTGCCAACTGTAAGGTGATTATGCAAAAAATCTAATGGAGCTGCAGCTATCCTCCCATCCTAGGAAATCTGACAGGGCTGAGATATGTGGCGGCTTTCCAGTCCTCATCCTAGGAATGTCATAATTACATACATGTCTGATGACGTGACTAAATCCGAACATAACTCTTCACCCTACCTCTGTGAAATATGTATCGGTAGACAGTATCAACTCAAACCCTTGCTTAAGGGCAATTAAATCAGCTCCTATCATAGACCGACACCGGTCGTAAGTGCCGCACTTCTGACAAGTACGACGCCAGCAGAACTGTTGGATATAGTACTATATACCGGTATATCACGAGCGGATATAACTATGATTTGTCAGGTAACTAATTATTATAATTGGGCTGACTCGCTGGCCGATATTCAGTTAACTAAAGGGACTAAAGGTATGGCAGTGACCTGATTCCCCAATTTTTCTCCCATTCCTCTCTGCACGGAAACTTCAGGTGGACCAATCCGTGGAGTCTAGGATACCTTTCTCGCAAGACTCAAAGCCGCAAGTGCCTTTTGATCGAAACTGCTCATTGGTGGACTGCGGTGGCGTCGGTGTTACCTATCATATCAATTCTGCATTATAAGAGGTACAGGCTCCACTAAAGTGGGGGTGCTATTAAATTAACATGCAAAGAGACCTAATTCCCATAAATAAATGCAAACTGCGGGTGCACGGAGACACGGATGTACATAAGTATATAGGGCACATGTTGTTCATTACCGGTACATGTACAAACTTGATTGTCGAGGCCAGCACCCGCGCCAGCTGCTTTCTTTCTCTTTCTGTAGTAAAGTACCAACTAAGAATTGAGAAGATAAGGACTCCACCAACATACTACATGCAGGCAACCGCTTCATTTCACCCCTGGGCTGAATTCCAATATAAATATACCTATAACACTATCAGTGTTTGTCATATTTACCCCTCCGATTTCGATGCTCAACCTTTTCCTCGACGACAGTCTGTCATTCCTTACCTCACTAGCCTTTCTCATGCGATGTTTTATCTACATCAATGTGGGTAGATCTTGGCTCGCATTTCCTGGCTTACAAGGGGGTCACTTGGATCATTACCCAAAATCCGGACCCAGTCTCAATTTTACTCACTTCTCACACAAAAATTGTATAGGGTTATCCAAGATACGCTTAGGGCAAGTGGGTCCATGGCCCACATTTACATGGGAATCATAAGGGTCCTTCGGAACGTGAACCCCTCTCCCCCCAAATAACCTGACCGTCAACTCATGTTAAGCTACATACGAGAGGCCAGTGCCGTCAGACTCTCCAATCCTCCTTCCGCTGACTCATGTTAAATATTAGTCTTCGCCACGCATCGGGCTTCGCTGGGTCCCTCCACAATTCAATAAGAAAATAAATGCACTTCCAAAATCTCTCTCTGACCTAATTTTGTCCGTAACCTTCGTATAATTCCTTCGCAAAATATAAATTAAGAATGGTTCTCATGAACATCTAGTTAACACCCTCCTTGTATTTTTTTTGGTAAAGCAAACCATAACTCCCTGACCAGTTATACACTCCCAGCTGTGATCGAAACCTAAACCCCTTACTCATCATCACCATCTTTGAATCTCTGATCTCATTCTAGCCACATCTCTGGCTGCATCTCTGCAAGAATAACTTTCTCTGAGTTTGGAACTGTATCCTTTATAAAATCCTTTATGTCCTTCTTTCGAGCTGCATCTAGTAATACATCATAAATACAGCCTAATGATGTCAGTAACCGTACAAGAACAAATTATAACAAACCTAGGGAACCTATTCCCAAAAGAACTGTTCCGATAACGAAGCCAAGCACCCACTTCGACTGACTGTGGGGTATGCTCATTAGCTCATCACAAACTTGAAGTTTAATTCTTTACACTCTCAATCTTAGAAATCCTATCAGATTTCAGGCCAGGTAATTCTTTTGATGATTCGGCATCATTAATCCCAAGAGGACTTTCGGTAGAGTTTCGGCTCTGCAGTATTTAAATCAGTACAAGAATTATGTGAGTAACGGTAGCGAGACAGACCTGGTAACGAGCAACCACCACACCGCGCGACCCAACCACATAACACAACACGAGCGAAAAGAGGTGAGTTTTCTCCTGTCGCATACCAGAGTATCTATTAACTATTTTAGAGGCCTATGACTAAAACTAATAGAATACTAGCAGTGCTGTTGACTTTCCAACTACTTCCAGCACTGGTCGACACAGCTTCACCACCTCCAATGCCAACCTGCTGGTGATTGTACAACCTGACTCGCTTTAAAGGAGGGTTTTGTTTCTTTTGTGCTGCATTTGCTATCTTTTCTTCCGCTTTGCGCGCAGCTTCCTGCTTTTAGTCCTTTAAGTATCCTTCCTTTGGACAGTTTCCGCTTGTCCGACTTCTTTTTTAATGCCCCCCCCCCAACACACACACACACACACACACACACACACACATTTGCTGCACGTAGCTGAGAGTTAATTTCTTGCTGAATGAATCCTTCAGCGAAGATTAAGAAACTCTGTAATCAAGAAAGGTAGGGTTATTCATATACGCTCAATCTTGATCTAAAGTCCGACTGTAGGTTGTTTGTAGTGTGTGATAAGTAACGTAAATGCCAGTGCCATCGAGGTGAACAGTTGAAGGCACGCGTTGCTGCTGAATACAATAAGCAATATTTCGCAACATATGAAGCTTTAGAGGAAAGCCCCATTTTGCATCATAGTTCCTCAGCTCACTTAAGAGCTGTTGTTTTGAGTGGCCTTCTGTCCATGTAGAACTCCAATTGTACCGATAAGATATAGTTGAATGCGGAACTCCACATGGGACAGCTGTCTTACACATAGACACATCCTCATACTCTTCAAACAGAGCTATAGCAGCACGCTGTACCTGCTCCTCTCGATAAGCTTTAATTTCAGCTTTATTTACACTCATTTCGCTCATGTTGTGCGGTGTTGTATGGTTGAGTCACGCGGTGAGGTGGTTGTGTCGTTACCAGGTCTGTCTCGCTACCCAGTCGTTTATGTTAGTTTGATGTCAACAGCCGATGCTTTGTATAACTTATTTGAGTAGCCGTAAACATACGGGTTCCCATCATTTCCCCCCTCATGGCAGACCTTCAATGTAAACCAGCAAACAAACTGATGTGTTGAAATATGATAGAAACTGCGGCTGATAACTGTTATGTTCTGTTGACTTTGCGAAGTACAGAGATTAATATCCTATAATACCTTGCTTTAACACTAGCGACCATGTGGCCAGGGACAGCCACATATATAAACCTAATTCCTTGGCATTGTCCACATGGCATCCACATGGCATCCACATCATATCCATGTGGATAAATTCTTGGCCTGCATTAGTGGCTTTCTTGGCCTACCAAACTCACATTTGTATTGGGGTATCCAGTGGGTCCCGTTTACATAGTCTGGTTGGCACAAGCCCCTCGCAAGCCAACCAGACTACCGTTTACATGGAATTATTAGTCTGGTGGGCACCGGCCTCTCGTAGGGGTCCTTCGGACCCGCATGTAAACGTGTACCCTCCTACCCCCATTCCTCCCATTCCATGGCCTTGCTGCGCTCTGCTGACTCATGTTAAATATTAGTCTTCGCCACACATCGGCTTTCGATTCTTGAACAACTTCTTATACCATAACACATCTACTCATACTAATATAACTCGCCATACCCTCCGCTCCCTCTTTATTTCGCACAAAAAAGTAAATAAAATAAGCAATCTATTTAACTGAATATTCTCTATTCAACAAAGGAATTTCCGACCATAATTTATAGACAACACTAATTTTGTAGAAAACACCAAAGCTCCCTCCCTCTATCCTGATGCACCTTATGCAGAAGCTGAAGCCTTCCATCGCAGAGTATTATCCTTTCCTCGAACACCGCCATTAGCCTGTGAATAATTGCTTCCATATAGCAATTGCCATGGTATAATCATATCTCCTACTTCCATAGTGATCATTTTGAGTCCGTACGTGCACTCCCCGATTCCTTGCTTGAGCTGGTCCTCATCAACTCGTACATCCCTTGAACCACTTACTGGCCCAATTACTTGCTTGAAGTTGTCCTCAGTTTTGACAACGCGTTCTTATCATTCTTCTCGATTCTCTACGAGAGTTCTCGATATCGTCTTTCAGCCGGAAGCGCTTCAGGTCGTTGTGCCAACCAGACTAGGGTATGCCCACTCACCTATAAGAACCCTGTCGCGCTAATCGAAACTAACGTAAACGAGAAAAGGCTTACCACAACTAACATAGTCTCGAGCCAGACCAGACTAAGACAGTTTGCCCACTTCAGTAGTAAGTTCATTACCGAATTCGGCAGTTAACAGGTACGACTTAACAGGTACGATTCAGCGGGTACGAAATTCCATGCAAACAAGGTATTTTTAAGATATTCGATTAATGCAATGAAATGAATGTTGATTTAGCTATAAAGAGCAAACATTGAGGAGCGAGAAGGAAGGTTGGGTGGAAGCATATAAAAAGGCATGATAATGGAGTGGTTGAGTTGGGAAAGTGCGGATTTCGGAGTGAGTTTGAGAAGCGGTGTTGAGAAAGAGCGGTAAGGGAATTAAGGATTATTTTAAATTTGTTTGAGATTTTGAGATTTGTCAGTGGGAGCGGTCGTATGATATATTGCGGAAGGAGTTGATTTAGGTATGTCGATGGGGCTTGTGGGGCAAGTTGGAATGTTATATGGCAATATATAGTGGAAGAGCGGTCATAAAACCACAGGGGAATTTTGCTCGTCACGATAGTAGTAGAAGCAGGAATGGGTGAAATGCCCTAAGTACCCGCGTTATCTAGAATGAAAACCCCTGGCCACACTAATGCAGCCCAAACCTACGCTGTCTCACAACACAACGGATAGTCTGCTTGGCACAAGCCTCGCGGGATGAGCGGATACGGTAAGAGGACGGAGGGAGGCAAAGATGAAATTCAGAAGATCTTGAAGTATTCCGAGGGTTTCTAATCTCACAGTCAGTAATTCAAGATGCCATCAGAACTGGCTAAAGTCCGACCTAGTGGCAAAGCCAAAGCCACAGTGTTACAACTCGAAGCCTGAATTCCCTGAACAAATTGCGATCAGCATCAGAAAGACGCCAGAAAAACGCGGAAGTCCTGCACTAGGGAGTTAAAGTTGCGGGCATTGAGTATGTCACATGAGCTCAAGCGGGTGGATGAGGATACAGGTGAAATTGTACCTGTAGGTAGTGCCTGGGTGTGTAAAAGAGTTAGAGACCTAAAAAATGCTATGGAGTTGGAGAAAGCAAGAGGAAGCAATTGTGGCATCCCGGACAGGTGATACTATTCTTAACTTTTGAAGGATAAAGTAGCAGATTTGTTGGATGATTTTATAGTAGAACGAGCCTTCTGACATGAAGATTATGATGATAAGTTGGATCCATGGAGCACGCCATATTGCTATACCAAATGCTGTTGGATGTGCTTGGGAAGGGTTACATTTGAAAAAATGGGACAGTATTATTAAGGCATTTGAGCAGACAGGTATTTCTCTCACTCCTGGCAGTCAGGATCATAAGTTCCATATATGTGGCTACCAAACTTTGTAGTAAATGAACTTACAGTTGATTCCGATATAGTCTGGTTATCCCGATGAAGAGGCGGAAGTGAGGCTCGAGTTGATAGAATTAGTATTAGTGCGTTAATGTACAGTACCTAGTCTTCAATCCATGATTTTACGCCGCAGTGCTTGGCAAAGGATGTCCGGGACATCGTGTCCGTGCATTAGCCGCCTACATACCAGCAAATAGGGAAGCTTTTCCTAAAGAAAAACCCCCCTGCTGGTTCCGCTACTAACCAGACTATTCCGCTACCGTAGGGGTGGTAACAAAGTTACGCTTAGGGGGATGGGGAATCATAGAGTGCCTCTACGAGGGGGTGTGCCACCTACGGAGGGGCTTGTGCAGCCAGTCTTCACTCTTTGCCACTAATTAGGCATCGGCCGTCTTCGACGGGTTCCCCCCGTGTTCAATAGAAAAAAATATTCTTTTGCCATACCTTTATAAACTCTCGTTAAAAATTAGCCAGACACACACTCATGAAAATAAAATCTCCGACCTATTTTGGTCCGTAAGCATTGTATAATTCCTTCGCAAAGTATAAACTAAGAATGGTTCTCATGAACATCTAACTAACACCCTCCTTCTATTTTTGGTAAAGCAAACCACAACTCCCCGATAGTCTGGTTGGCACAAGCCCCTCGTCCAGACTAACTCCCCGAACTCCATTCTAAACGCCTTACTCATCTATGAGCTCCTTGTACCAACCAGACTATTACTCATCACCATCTTGTTCTCGCTTTTGATCCTATTCTAGTCTCCAAAGCCCACATCTCTGCAAGAATAAACCTTCTCTGAGTTTGGGACTCTATCCTTTATAAAATCCTTCATGTCCTTTCTCAAGTTACATCATAGTAATACACCTTAAATATAGCCTGGTAATGTCAGTAACCGCAGAAGAACAAATTATAACATACCGAACCTATTCCCAAAAGAGCTGTTCCGACACCGAAGCCAAACACCCATTTCACTTATTGTAGGTATGCTCGTTTAGTTTGAGTGCAATAATGACGTCCCTAAATTCAATCTGTTAGTACATGAGTACAAACTTGAAGTTTAAATTTTTACGCTCAGCCAGCTTCTTATAGCGAGCCCTGTAAACAAATGCAATGCCAATGGTTAATAATATAGTCAACCCAAGTTTTAAGGATAGAAGCCTTTGATTTTATTTTATAAGTAAACCTTGCAATAAGTAACTACATGACTGCGTGTATTTTTCTAGAGTAGAACCAGACTATATTGGCTACAAAAATAGCACATCAGTTTGAATCTACTTGTAGACTTATATCTCTGCATGCACCACCCATGGCCACTTATTAGAAAACAGAGAGAAGTGCAGTAACGCTATTACGGACGGCCCTTTATTCCTTGCTAACCTATATCTATACTAGTTACTCGTATATACCGGGCTGGACTGGCTGGGGTGCTCGACAGGGGTATACCCATATAAAATCTAGAAGCGCTGGTATGGAGGATGGTCTTGGGAAAACCCAGATCAGTCTCGTTTGTTCCCGGGTTAGCGTATTTTTGCTATTCCGACGGGTGACAGATTTTGGTCGTCCTGTATAGTCCTGGTTGCGTTCGGTATAGCAGGTGTGACTGTAGTAGGATATGTGCATAGAGAGGGTAAGGGCTGGACTGGGGGATACTTGTACTCTAGTTCTATTACGAGACTTAGGATCTGCCAATTAACCTCGAACGCGCGGATTGCGGGTGGTCCTTACTACTAAGTAGTGTAGAGTAGTCCCAATTGCGCTGCACTCACACAACCCCTCTTTCTGCGTGCCCCCCAAGCCTGACCCATGCACACGCAGCGCTGCTAGCTTGCCAAGAATTTCCCTATCGACCTGTACCACGATTGGTGAATCACTGCTATTCTTTTGTCCTTTTTCGATATGCGCGGCGTATGTGCGAGCAGGGCTGCAAAAGACAACCAGTCGCAGCTATTGTGCATTGCGCAGGTAGCCCCCTGGTAAGCCAACTAGGACCTATCCAGCTATTAGGGCCAACAATGAAATCGAACCGGTGATGGCAGGAAAATGCTTAAGTTTCCAGACAAGTACTTGAATGCAGGTGTTCGCCTGTAATAAACAGCTCTCAAACTCAAATTAGAGATCTTCTATGTTGAGCCACCGAGAACGAGACGGCATTCACGTTCCACGCAACTCCGCCCATCACGGTCATAAAACCAGAAAAACCAGTGCTAACTTATCTGACTCTAGCGCTCGGAGGAATTTGTTAGTCTCACCTGAACCCTTGATCGAGAAACATTTTGACCCCGAGTGCCATCTACGTCTACCAAGCTCGGCTGTGCTCAGCTCTACTCAACAACCTAGGCCTACCAGCATCATTCATCTCAATCTAGTCAAAACGGCACCATCCAAAATTATTGTGCCTTATATTCTCTGCTCGAGTGCGCACTTATAGTGGCTAGTGAAGAGCCGAATTTCATAAAGCCATCAAGAACAGCATGGCTCGTGGTCAGAATTTGAAGAGACCAGCTGTGGGAGCACCTGGCGAGGGCAGTGCCAGTGGGGGCAGGAATGCATCCATTATGGGAGCTGGTGGAGTAGGAATAAAGGTGGACCCAGCATCACCACCACCTATTATGACGAATCCCGCTATAAATCCCCCCATTCTCACAGCAACGTCAACAACTACCGCGAAGCGAGTAGGACAATCATCCCTTGCACTCAAGACTCGAAGATATATCGACATCAACATCAACGATGTTAGGAATGAGCGTGCTCGAGGCAAATGGACGGAGGAAGATGATAGGATGTGGAAAAGAACCAAGCCATATGAATGTGAAATCTGTGGCGAGCGAGGAAGTACGAGGGTACGTCTGATTCACTTCTTGATTGGACTTGTAAACACAATCATGGAGAGGCCCTCATGCCCCACTATGACGAGGATTGCTTGCTTTTTTTGTCTTTGTGTTAGCTGCAATACTCGCATGATTGTAAAAAGAACGCCGACCAATGTAAACAATTTCATTCTACGCCTCTTCTTTTATTTGATGGCTTTTATTGTTCTTCCTTTGTTTCAGCGAAACTTCGTTCCTGCACCTGAATCTCTATTGGTCATGCATATGCAATGTTGCGCAAGCTATGAAGCGGACGATTATACTCACTATCTCTTACCCGGCACCAGTACAATATCGAGAATCGACATAAAGTCAATCGTGAGTGGATTCCGTGATATATTCCTTACAATTTCCCCATGGCTTTATCATGCCAGAGGGCCGGAAGCGGATAGGGTTCGATAGCTGACTATCTATCCCAGGCCACAGTCCCCAAAAAGTAATACCATGTCCCGACTGTAAGCTTATGTTTACACGAAAGTAAGTCAATACAACAATTAGATCTTGATGTATCACAGCTTTCTAATTTGTTGCTGGAACAGAGATAACCTTATAAAGCATCAGAAAAAGGCACATCCGGACAAATTCCAATCACAGCCACAGACACCCCCCAGCGATGCCCCGCCTCCACCTAAGACCAGGCAGAGGAGGACAGCAGAGCCAAGGGTTTCTGCTCCTGTGGTGCCGCAAGTGGGTCCCACGGGTATTCAGGAGCAGACGTATGGCATAGATGACCTGGCAGGGGCCTTCAGATTGTTACCCGTTGCAGAGGACGTACGTTTCTGTTGCATGTTAGTTTATTTAGAATTTCGCTGACAAGCATAAGCAGCTTCCTTCACAGCAGATTCAGGGGATGATGGCCTATTACAACCCCGATAAATTACCATTGTTAGTTCATGAACCCCATTTTGTTAGTAGCACAAGGTTACAGCTGACTTATCATAGTCTACCGCCGTCACTGCTGACGCATTATGCGGACTACTACTTTGCACCAACTGCATTCCATCCGCACTTTCCTCTTATTCATAAGCCAACTTTTGATCCATCTTCCGTGCTTGCCTCCTTTCTCAGAGCTATTTGTTGTGTTGGAAATATTTATGACCCTACAAATAGGACCATGGGAAAGCAGCTATGGGAGAGCGGATGGATAGTTTTGGAGAGGTGGATTGAGAGAGGCAGTGAACAGGATGACCCAAATGAAGGTAGCCTTGCACAGCTTTTTAAAGAGGAGGAGTTGGAAGACGAAGAACCTGGGAGCAAGAAAGCCCACCGAGAAGGGCGACTATGTGTTTTACAGGCCTTCGTACTTTTTGAGTTCTATGGGCTATTCTCACAGAATAGAGAGGCGGAAAAGAAGGCACGGATATTACATTTTCGGTGTACAGAGGTAGGGGAATTGCGTCATTGCAGAATTGTGCAGCGCTGATTGCAGCAGATTGCCCGGGAGCACGGTTATTTGAAGGAAATGCAATTGCCCCAAAATTATGACGAGTTGCCTCTGCAACAACAATGGGAACTCTTCATTGAGTGTGAATCAAGGAAACGGTACGTTATCATATGCATAATACCTTTAAGTGCCTGATGAACTGAGTTGTACACAGAACCGCATATTCTCTTTATATCCTTGACTGCAATTTGTCTCTTCTATTCAATACCCCTCGCCTGCTTCGCTTACAAGAGCTTAAATTCTTGTCGCTGCCCTGCGATGACGAGCTATTTGAGGCGCCTACTGCCCAGGACTGGGACGCTGTCCGCCGAAAACATGACCCTCGCTCTTTCCTCCTTCTGGACGGAAGTGGTGTCTATCTGAGTAGCAGAAAGGAGAAAATCCTATTTGGTGCGATATACAAGAAGCTCATTCAAGGAGGGGGAAGGGTAGAAGAAGAATATATTGACCCTGGTGCAAATACAAAACTTAATGACTATGCAGCATACCTCATGGTAATAGGTGTCATCATGGAAATATTGGCTCTCACACAGCGGGTAGCAGAAGAGGAGGAAGAGCCAAATATGCGGACAGGCAGAGGAGGTAAGACGGTCGTCATCTTCGGCCAGGATAAAGCCCAAGAAATTGAACGTCTGAGGCGAGCGCTGGATACGGTCGGCAAGCTTCCCCGGTTTAACTTTGTACTAGAGCTTGAAAAACAGCTACCGTATGATTTGCTACGAGTTTCTTTGGAGGTTGAAGGCGCTTTTGATGAGAACGTTAGGATGGCGGCACCAATCCCTCTTCAATTACAGGGTTGTGCTAAATCTTTCTATGTTGCATGGCATCTTGCCCATATTATGCTCGTGATCCCTGATCGGATGTGTCTACGCAATGAAGAAACGCCACTGGATATGCATACGTCGTTCGCGCATATTCTCTTGGAAACGAAAGATCGACTTGAGAAGGTTTCGAGATTTTCACCGCCGCCGGGACCACTGGGTAACATTGACGGTCTAAGTGCGTCCGCCTCATCTTGGGGATTGGGACAAGGTCACATGCTTTTCTCTCAGGTTTTCGAAAGCAAGATCGCCCCACATCTGTTTGCTATTCTTCGTTTTACTGGAAAACCGGAAGGTTATGCGTTCGATATGTGGGATGCAGAGTTTCCTACCGTTCTTGGGATGGTTTTCAAGGCACTGGTTGTTGTTTGGGAGCTCATCGTCCGAGTCGGAAGGGAGGAAGAGGAACGACGAAATCTCACACAACCGATTCAACCCCCGCTCCTTGGCCCGTTTACTCAGAATACTGGAGGTCAGCCAATGGATGTTTTTGGTAGTGCGTGGGTGAATCCAATGCACTCAGGCGCAGAATGGATGTACAGTGGCATGGGCTCAAACAACTATTCAGAGACAGGCTACTTCCCATGGAACCCTAATACTACTCTCCACCCAAATCAGTACAACCAGCACCATCACCAAGAGCAGCAAGATATCAAGCCAAACATCCTCACTCTGCAAGCTCAAGAACTACAACAACAGTACCAGCAGCAACGGCGGACAAAGTCTCCAGGAGAGAATTTCTTGCAAGAAATCTTGGAGTTCGTAAAGTATCACGAGATGCTCGACGGTGATACTGAGATGAGCGCAGGGGAAGGGAAGGAACTGCTCGAGTGGCGATTCTTACGGTGGATGAGGCAGGTGTTTGATGAGATCGATGGGTGGGATGTGGGCAGAGCCGTGGTGAGGGTTATGGATACTCAGTTGATGAATGAAGATGAAGAAGTGTGAGTTTTGGGTTAGATCAGGTGGTTAAGAGTAGGCGTCAGGCCAGCTAGCTGCAAAACTCGGGGACTTTCCATATGAAGTTCCTTAGTTTTGTTTGTTTGTGGATTCATTTTGTAACTATTTTGGCTCTGGGGCTACTTCTTACCAGTCACAAGAGAGAAATATACTCATTTTCCAACGCTTTCATGTACTGAGCTAGGGAGCGAGTTTTTGTTTTTGTTATTGTAGGTTTGTTTATCATTCGATTCATTTGCGATTACGCTTTGACTAAACGATTTATTTGTGCGCACCGTATATCATTGCATGCATTACGTGGACATGGTAATCTGGTGCCATAGAAAAAATGTCAGGCCCTGTTCTGTCATTGAGGCAGACACATACATGCTACAGTCACCACATGTCGAGAATATGTAGCATTGAATATCTAGATTTAGCATGAGCTGCCTATCTTAGCGGCTGTTCCCGTGCCCAGCTTAGCAATTTATAGTTTTCAGAAGTGTTAGCAACGAGGCTGTTTTTACACCAAAACTGTGTTCTCATGCCCAGGCCGATTTATTTGAGTGGCACCAGTTTTTGCCAACAATGAGCAATTGACCCATAGACTATATCCTTCACAAATTCAAGAATAGCTATCAAATGCTAACCATCATCAGGATTAAATGACACGGGCTTCACTGTAGTCTGGTTGGCACAACACCTTCCTATGGCTTCTACAGAGCACCAGATCTGAAGTGGGTACATGGCGTTGCCTTACAAATTTGTATGGGCAAGATACTGTAATCAGCTCTTTGAAAATTTTAAGAATTTCTCAAATTAAGCAGCGCTGCTACACACGACGCCAGCTGGACTCCTTAATAAACAAGTAACCATGGCTGGGTTATAAACACACCCACATCACTTTCTGTCGACGTTTCCCACTCCCAGCGAATGAACCTGGCACGGGCAGAGCCCCTCACCCTAATCGGGTGACCCCACCTACAGCTGTCCCACGCCATATTCGCCAGTCACCTCACATAACAACCTCCGAATCATAGCCATCATGCCCCCAAAGAAAGGCCCCCGCAAGCCGCCCCCATCAACATTCATTCACCAAGATTCACCCGAGGGGCTTCCCCAGAAATTTTCAGAGTTGTCAATATCAGATGATAACGATGCGCCCATGCCCCCCACTTCCCCACCTGCAGTATCAACTAAGCCAGTCATACTTCCTCCGCAAAAGAAAGCAAACAAAAAAAAAGAAGAATCCGTGATTGTCGACAGCTGGGAGGATGAAGTTTCTGATGGGTCGGAAGGGGATGTGGTAGTCGTTGGTCCGAAGGGAGGGAGGCGGTGGGATGATGATTCTCTGGATGAGTTTGATGACGAGGACGAAGGGGAAGATACCAATACCAACTCCACTACTAAAATTACGAGTAAATTCTTTCCATCACCACTATTATCCCCCGTACCCCCCCCAAATACGAAAGCCTCATCTTTAGGCTCTTCAACATCATCTTCTCGGAGAGCTACTCCTGCCCCAGGAGGCTCGTCCTCATGGGATTCAGATCCTCCGTTATTCACATCCCCTCCATCTGGAATGAAGTCTTCCTACACAGCAGGAGAGCCGGAAAGGAGAAGACAGCCTACTACGGATGCTGTGGCCAGGAGGATGATTGCGAGTGCACTGGGGATTAGAACCCCCAAATTGACGACGGAGCAGAAAGACTATGAGGCGAGTATGAAGGCTCAGCTGAAGAAAAAAAGGGAGAAAGAAAAGGAGGAGAGGGAGGCGAGGAAGAGGGAGGAGGAAGAAGCAGAGAGAAGGAGAAGGGAGGTGTGGGGGGACTGAATGGATTAAATGAATTGGAATCAAAAGATGAACAGGAACAAAAGATGTTTATTCTAATGTGTCGTCTCTCTGGTTATTACGGTGGAGTCGGTTTTTGTACCATTGCATGCCATGCTATCATCGTAGCATGCATATCCGTGATGATTTTTGGATATTGTCTTTGTATGACATTGCTTCTACGCCTGATCATTTATGGACAAGGCTTCTTGCCATCACTCTGCAGCAATTTTGGACGCAACTAGTGTGGACATATATATCGATCTTTCGCAGGAAAACAATCTAACAGTTTGCTGCTTTGGGACTATGAAACAAGCTCTTGGCAACCGCCAACTGATTAGCTAACCACTGAGTATCTGAGAGATAATACCAGAGGTATTACCTCATTAGGTAGTCATGAAAGAGGCTAAGTAACGTAGTACTAATGATAATCACATAAGTACTTGCGTACTGAAAACAGCTCTAATTTATATCTAGACATGGTAGAGTACCTATGTACGTGCGACCAGACTACCAATGCACTTACTCTGGTTTGACCGTATGGCTTATGCTGAACTCATATATTTTCGAAGCCTTCATGGCACGTACTCTATACCGAGTTTGCAACCTGAAGTACTCGTGTGCAATAGCCTTCCATTGCGGAAATGAAGAAAGTATTCAAGCATTTGGTGCGTATCAATCCTGGAACGATCCATATCTGCATTTCGCTATTCCCCAGAGATGGAGATTGCCA
The DNA here is from genome assembly GCA_015179035.1 of Tirmania nivea. NCBI lineage: Eukaryota > Fungi > Ascomycota > Pezizomycetes > Pezizales > Pezizaceae > Tirmania > Tirmania nivea. The sequence continues at coordinate 52,411 of WHUY01000065.1, read as the reverse complement.
GGAAGACAAAATCCCCCCTGGTAGATGCCAATGTGTAACCATGTACCGAAGAACAGAACGGAATAATCACAGGATGCGAACAACATAGCACCTTCTTTCGTTAGATACCGAATTCAGCAAGAGCCCATTAGTCATTTTCCCAAAATATCAAATGTAACCCGGCGTGTTACTTAGATGTGATGTGACTGCCTCACTACACCACTCTCTCCCGCCTGCTCCATAATCCTCCTCTTGTAATCATTAATCGTACCATCAAATTTCTCCACTGTGCCATTATCACACACCCACAATCTATTACAGACATTCCTCAGCATCGTCACGTCGTGAGAAACCATCAGTACCCCTCCCTCAAATCCATTCAACGCCAAACTAAGCGCATCCATCGCCTCCACATCCAAGTGATTTGAAGGCTCATCAAGAACCAGAATATGTGGGCGCTGTAACGACAACAGGGCAAATGCCACACGGGATTTCTGACCTCCAGAGAGCAGCTCCATCTTCTGCAGACCAGTAGTACCAGTAATACCAAAGGCACCAAGATGGCGGCGATACTCTTCATCTGTCTTTCCCGGGAACATCTTTGCGCAGAACCCGACAGCTGACATGGTGAGGTCGAGAGCGTCCACGTGATGTTGTGCAAAGAAACCAATCCTTAGCCGGGGGTTTTGGGAGACAAGACCAGTGGTGGGGGTTAACTTCCCCATTAGAAGTTTCAAAACTGTAGTTTTACCTGCACCATTGGGCCCCACAATACCAATACGGGAGTCGAGCTGCACGTCGAGATCGACATTTTGCACAATTGGCTTGCTAGTAGGATTGTAGGCGAACGAAACCCCGGTCATTTGGATGATAGGCGGAGATAGCTTCTCTACCTCAGGGAACTTGAATGACACCGTGTACACATCTTCCGGTGCCTCAAGTACTGGGAGCTTCTCCAGCTTCTTGATACGGGACTGGGCTTCCGAAGACTTGGCAGCGTTGTATCGAAATTTGTCGATGAATGCTGCAACATCTGGAGTTAGGGATGTGATTGGTCTTTGAAAAAGTGGGGTAAGACCTACTTTGCAGATGTTTCCGGACCGCCATTTGGTTCTCATACTCTCGTTTGGCAGTTTTCCGTCGCTCTTCCTTCGTGGCATAGAAAGCGTCTTTGAACGATCAATAAAGGATGCTTGGACACACAGGACTGGGTATGAACATACCAAAGTTACCGCCCTTGTAGTAGTCTAACCTCTCTGAGTGTTGGTGTATGATATCTATTGAATAAGTCAGGTAATTGGCGCGAGAGTATAGACAATATAAAGTTCGAATTTACCTGTAGCAACTTCATTCAAAAATGCACGATCGTGGGACACGACTGGAGGAATTGTAATTGAGTTAGCACACGCATGTTCATCACTTCGTACTATTGATGTACGAGTAGAAACCGACCTAGCACAGTGCTTGGATACCCTTGCAGGTAGTCTGACAGGAAGGTAATGGAGGGGACGTCCAACATATTGGACGGCTCTATTGAGAACTATTAGCATCATCACAGTTGGTTTGATTGATAATTAGACCATACCGTCGAGCAGTAGTAAATCTGGTTTGCAGAACAGAGCTCTTGCTAGGGCCAATCTCATCCTCCAACCACCGGAGAATGTCTTCGTAGCAAGTTTTTGTCGTTCCGGACTGAAGCCAAGACCGGCAAGGATACTCGCTGCTCGGGATTCGGCCTTATCCGACTCCATCTCGGCCAATTTGTTATGAATATCAGATAACTGTGCATCGAGGTCTTCTCGAGCAGAATCATCAAAATCCGGGTTCTCGGCTTTTTGTTTCTCAAAGTCGGCGAGTTTTGCCATGATTTTCTATGCATAACAATCAGCATAGCACACAATGGGACATGAGAGCAAAGACGTACATCTAAATCTGCGAGGAGGATTTTTCGCCACACGTCAGCATCAAGTACGGCCTGTAAAGCAGGTGTATCGTCCCCAGCAAGCTAATTCGTATGTTAGATGGTACTATTGAAATTAAAAGGAGGGAACCGACCTCTTGTTCGACATGAAGAATGGTTATGTGCTTCGGCACGGCAAGCTCTCTTCTACTCAACGCCCTCAACAGCGTAGACTTTCCGATACCGTTTTGGCCAACAAGACCATACCTCCGTCCATAAGCCAGAGTTAAGGAGGTGTCACTTAAGATCCTCTTGCCACTGATGCTGACATCCACATTATCAATCTTAATATCCTTACTCTTGCCAGCTGCTGAACCGAGTTGCAGTGGGTTGACCTGCATAAAGAACTCCTCATAGCTTGCGCCACTGTCCGGATTGGCGATGAGCTTTGACGCCTCATATTCCACTGTTTTATGAATTTTCTTGTCTTGCTTCGCCTTGATTTTACGCTCTGCCTTTTCCAACTTCTTCTTGTCGACCTTCGACTCAATCTTCCGAGAGTTCGCTGCCTCGAGGTCCACTCCGCCCGCCATTAAATTCACCGTAGCGGACATGGCCCTCTGGGAGGCCATGTGGATCGTCTGATCGAGCTTCCTTGCAACGGTCGAAGTCTTCCCTTTGGATCCATTGAGGCTGACCAGCTGAGAGGCAAGCTTCTCAATCAAATCACTAACCTCCTTAGGCTCCAATGAGCCTCCTGCTGCATCGTAGAGAAGAGCTGTTACTCTGTTTATGGCATCTTGAAGCTCTTGGTCCGCGTCTGGGGCAGTAGAAGCTGATGCATGCTTGAGGTACCCGACGGAATACTCGCTGATGACTGGATCGATGTTGGGAATAACCTTGGTAATTGCAGCCTCCATATTGCGTGTGAAGTCGAGGGGTTCCTTAAGCCTTGAAGACGTACACTTTGGAATAGGGCCTTGGCATCTGCGCTAGTTGCTAGTGCCCGGAAATCTTCCTGACTAAGCAGCACCCTTATGAGGTAAGCAACCGAACGACTCGTTACTTGTACAGCCACACAAAATATTGTAAGCTTTACTGCAGGGTTCTTGCCTTTTTTCTCTTCACAATGTCGAATCATTACATATTATTTTTGGTATGCCACATCGCTCGGAGAGGCAACGGCCGGGATGTCATGACTGACCTGCACGCCTGCATGCCAGCGAATCCCGTCTCTCCACCATGTATCTCCAGGGCTCTGAAGTATGATCCCTGGCAAGTGCATTGTTGTCCATTTGTTCATGATGAGGTAGGTACTGACATCCGAGTAGGTATTCATTGAAAAGTGGGGAGTGCCTTTTGCGTGGGATAACTTCTTCTCGAGAGACGGCCAGGGGCTTGATCAGAAGGGCGGCTTAGAGTAGACGTGGCTGAAACCGCATTGAGGATTTCAATTAGCGATAGCCCACCACGATCCCCCCTCCACCCTCTTGTAACTCAATGGAGAACAATATTGGCATCCTCATCTCTGCCTGAGAGAACTTGTATGAGGAATATTCATGTATGCGGCACAGCATGGCGTTTACTGTAGATTAGTCGTGATCACTGGAGGCTCGTCGAAACAACCGTCCTTAATTACGCTCCAAAGCAATCCATAGTCTGATTAGGCAATCTGTGTTACCTGAACAGGCGGCCCTGTGCCAGGTTCAGAGTATTGGACACCACCGGAAAAAGTCGCTCACAAGAGTTTAGCTGCTGGCTGCTGTGCTGTGCCTTTAACCAAAATAAAGGGAAAAAAAATAATTATCATTTCGCAAAGCAAAACAACAAAACAACTGTTCGTTCAGTTGCGGCGTGCTCCACACAGCCAAGTTATGTTGTGTCCAGGCTCTGCTCAACGCCCGCGCACCCACGTACTTACTGTGTCACTGCCTTGGATCCCCTAATCTTGTCCGTAAAAACTCCATACTCAGTGCAGCACGTTCGGCCGTCTTTGTATGTACGTATGTACGACTTCCTTCCACATAGTTGGCTGTTTAGCATCACTCTGCATGCTTAAACTCGCATTTTGAACCTTTTGCTGCCTTCCGCATAGACATAGCGATCGGCCTTTTCTCATCTGTCCTTCCTGCCATACTACCTTCCCTCCCCCCCCCGGCCAGCTACGAGCACGGGTAGTGGTCTGGTCTTGTTCTTCAACTCTATCATTCACCTTGGTCTTCATTTCGGTCTCTATCTGTCCCATCACTTCCCCTTCACAAGCAGGCACTCAGAGAGCGAGAGTGATAGACGGACAACCTGGCGCACAGGGCTAGAGAAGCCTTCCTTACCTATCCAGCTGTCAACTCAGTACGACAGCTAGTCTGGCTACACGGCAGCTCGAGTCGACCGAGCGCTAGTTAAAATCTAAGGACCTGAGTTTTAGTCTGGTTCTCTCTGTTTCAACCCACATTCGCCAAACTTCTGATTTCAACTCTTCGTCTCGTTAATTTTAACATTTTCACTTCACAAGGTGGCCCTGTTCCGTCTGTTGTTGTGCCTCGTCCTTCAGAGACAACAACATAAGCAGGAAGGAAAAAAAGCACATCTTTGCCGTTCGCCACAAGTCGAATCAGAGACCTGGGATACCGAAACAACATTGTTGGAAATTTGACATTCATTCTCAGTCCGATCCATGATGTGTTGTGGTGAAAGCAACGAGCTTTCTCTATAGTAAAATCATATCTACATATCCACCGCATCTGGGCTAACAACTTGGAGAGCAATGAAGACTATATCGACGGTGAGTTCCTGCACTCCCCTTCCTTTCATCACCCGACCCCTGTCGTATCTGGTCTACTTAGTACTCACATTTACCATCCATTCCTTCTCAGCTTTGTGCCACTTCGACTGTAGGCATCGCAGCTTGTGGCCTCGCCCTTGGCCGTCCCCGTGAGCTGCAAGAGGACGACCGCTTCAGCAACAATAGCAACCGCAGCACTACAACCCCCTCTTCCTCGACTGGCCAACACTCAATATCCACAGGCAGATACACCGCCAGTCCCTCGTCGCTTTCGATTGAGCCGCCGTCGACTTCCACTAGCAGCAAAAAAGCTTGGTACCGACGGCTCTCAGAATCCTTGCAGTTCTCATCTGCAGCAAGCTCCTCTCACGCCTCCTCAAGTCCCACTAGTAGCGTATCCACAACCAAATCACGGCACCATTCAGTCACAACTCCATCTCCTCGCTCGTCGACGAGAAACAAGCTGGTGAAACGGTCACTTTCCCAAGCAGCCTCACCAGCTCTCTTCAACCCGCAGTCACTGTCGATCCCTACCCCCCTCAAACAACCAGCCACAGTTTTAGCGAGTGACCCTCCACTTCTATCCCCTATTAGTGCTCAGCGACCAACAACCCATCTTGAATCAGAGTGCGACAGTGATTTTCAGGTCTATGACCCCCGGCCGGTCGCTTCTTGGAAAGTATTTTTTACGGCGAAAAAACATAACTCAAAATCAACCAGAAGTATTAAGAGGATATACCCGCATTGCCTTCATCACCCTACGTTGGTATTAGCGCGTGTGATATCTGATGAACCGTCTGATACAAGCTCTGTTTACTCTGGACAGTCTATATACTACGATTTACATTCACCAACCTCAGTTATGCCTCAGCTCTCCACACTTGAATCACCAACGTCCTCACCTGTCCAAGGAATAAAAATACGGAGGTCGTTCTCGATCTCGAATATCTTGCATTCCCCACGGTTGCCAAGTCGGCACAGTAGGAGACATTCATCTGCCCCCGCACACCACTGGTTCCCGCAACCAACTCCATATCATACGCCGTCGGAAAATTTTCCACCCTCACCCCTGCCAAGGCCATACACAAGCGAGTTTCAGCATTTGCCGCCAATACAGTCTGTGTCTGTCCTGAATATTGACATTGAGCCCGAACCTTTTAAGATTCCATTGTCTTCCAACGGCGCTGAGTCGTCATCGGATTCCTCATCGGATTCCGGACAATTGGAGGGTGACACTGCCGATAAGAATAATATCGACATTACCGATAACGACAATATACTTCAGAACGATAGTATATACCGTCCACACCGTTTGTCCATATTGACTAATGCTGGGTCTGAACGTGCATCAACATTGATAGGTAGTGATGACGGCTTGGATAGAGGGGCAGAAAACGTTTTTGATTCTGTAAGAACAAGAGTAAACGAGGGTGTCACGCCGGTTAGGGTGGAATCAATATTCGACTCACCACCAGATATGTCATCTTCCCTTGCATTAAAGAAGAACCGCGGTGTCCCATATGTGGACGAGATTGGTGTGTCACCCACAAGCGATGTATTGAGAGGCTTAACATCGTCACCTGTCAAGGTTGATGGATGGCTCGCCAATCGACAGGATGACACAGATGATATTAATTGGGGAAGTGATTGGGAGTCCTCAAGAAACTCAAAGGCAGAGAACGCCCCTCTAGGTCTTGGTGGTATTCCGATGATCACTAGGCGATCTGAAAGCTCTGCAGCGATTTTGAAGAGTACTCTTCGGGATAATGGTTCTAGAAGCAGTTTTGAAGATTGGAATACTGAATGGGAAGGAGATAACCACAGTAATCTTGGAAGCTCGCCAACAACTACTAGACAAGGGGCGGCCACTTGGAGAGTGAAGACGAAAGGGAAGTCGGCTTCTTCGAAAGAAGGGCCTAATCTTTCTCATTCACGGAGTCAAAGTCTACCTGTGAGAACCGCACGACACAGTAAGTCTAGAAATCCAAATATGTAGTCAAAAACTAATGAGTTAAAAGTGCCAAGCGAAAATTGGGATGATGATTTCGGTTTTGAAGAAGATGGACTAGGCTTGGGGACTGAAGTAGTAGTACCACAGGCAATTCAAGAGAGGCAACAGAAGGTTCTTCGACACCTAGATGCGGTGAAGGAATTTGCTGCTCTGGTCGAAGGTAAGGGTCCATTTACTTCGAGAGTGATGCCGTTTGTGACTGACAATTCGATAGAATTGAAAAGATTGATGGAACTTGCATTGTCAACCGGGTCACGGTGGGGTGCATGTGAGAGAATGTGGGATGAGGCTGAAGGGGTCATCGCTTTAGCTTCTACCGGCAACGCCGACAAGGAGGATGAGAGGGACCTGAAGGAAGAGCCAAGGGGACGACAAAGAGACAGCGAAAGGTCTGCTCTATCATCATTGAATGACGAATTTTCGGATGAGGAAGAAGATGTGAAACTAGTCATGGAAGAGGAGAACCGTAGCAGCACAGTGACGATAACAGCTAGAAGGGCATCCTGTCTACTAGCAGACGATGACATTTTTAGTAGTGGGGATGTCGAAACGATTTTTACAGAACCCTCAACAAAGCACAAGACACCATTTGAACGTCAGACTAGTCGGCATGTAAAGAGTTACTCGACCTCATCCTCAGATTCTCGGAAAGGGGCGGGTCTAACAAGGTCAGACCCTGTCGCAATGGCGAGGTCAATGATGGAACGAATGCAGAGGAATTCTTCCGATAGTCTTCACAGCCCGACGATGCCGTCAAACAATGGGACGCTACAATTCGACACGAAGATGCTGGGACCGTTACTTGATAAGGTGAAAATACTGCTCACTGGCTTGGAGAATTCATTGAAGGATGAAGGGCACTTTGGCAGGGATAATCTTGAGCTAGGCATTGAATGTGGTGGAGCATAAATAATACTGGGGTATATCAAGCATCTTGGGCTTTTCTTTCGCCTGCTCTAGAATTGCAGCAGGGGACAGGCGAATCGGATAGGCATCTTCATTTCAACTCGGACTTTGTCATTTTAGTTTTTCTTTCCTTGGGACAATAGGAGTTTTGCGAGGTCACCTTGGTCATTTTCTTTTTCCGTCCCACATCGTACCACTACTTCCTAACGGTCCTTGAGATGTGTTTTATCTTGGCTCGGTCTGGCCTCTTCTCGTCTCGACAGCGTGCCATCTCATGTTCGTCGATCTATGTTCAGGTACATAATTCCCAGTGGGTCATGTTCTCTTCTCAGGGTTTGGGCTTCTTCGGCTCTTCTCTCACCATTTATCAGACGACAGTTTGCGGTGTTTTGAGTAGAATTGAGAAAGCAGTCTTCATTTTGTGCTCGTCTGACTACTCTTATCTTATGGGACGGTTAAGGCGTACAAAATAATCGTTTACTTATACGCTTCTTGTTTTGCTCCACATTGGGTGGACTGGTTTGTCTTTCAAATGATGGAGTCTCTTACATATTTTAATACTGGTTTGCACTGGCCTCTTAGTGGTGGACACTGGCATATATCATATCATATCCGGTATTCTTTTCCTTCTCTGTTCCTCGCGCTCGCTTTCTTCATACTTTGATACTCATTACCCTGGGCTATATCTGGTGCACTTCTTTCCTCGGATGTCCGCCGTTTGGTTCGCGTAGGTTGGTCATTGGTTATGGATTAGTGGTCTTCTCGAGAAAGTGGGTCTCCAATAAGTCGGTTCATGTATGAAATAAATCTGTACAACGATGCCGTGCTAACTGGATTTTTACAACCTGGCGCTAAAAATGTCATGTACAAAGAGGGTACTTACACGTCCATGCAAACTACAGGCACCTCATTGCCACAAATGCGTAACAATACGATTCCAGGACGAAGTAGATACTTGATGTACTTGTGTTATGTTTCTTATTCCCTCAAGCGGATAAATGTTATTGGATCATATGATACGAATTAGATATTCTCAACGTGGATCATACCTCGTATGACGATCAGGGGAAGATAGAATCAAGAGAGGAGAGAATTTTCCCATACATGTCTATCATGCGTCCTGCCCCGGCCGCCGAACATCATCACTATGCTAGAAATTCCCTACTATCAGTCAATGCCATATAGACAAAATAGAAACTGGTGTGTCAAAAGTCTTTTCCGCCAAATCTAACCACCCTCTAGTGGCTACAAAAGTCAAAAAATAACGTTCTTTGCCTACATGTTATTCATACCAGATCATTTCGATTCCACCAAGGACAGATACTTCTTTCCGCCAGAAAGAGATGCTCAGCCTCGCTTGCATCGCGAGAAATGATGTTGCCCACTTGGGGTTTTCATTCATTGCTTTCTACTCAATGTTCTGTTAAGTATACCCAAGTGTTGTCACTCAGGTGTAACTTTCCTAACGGGAATGACAAGACCATGGGCCCAAGAGCTTTTGGGGTGAGAATTTATGTAAAAATTCGAAGCTGTGGAATTTCTCTCCCAGTATATCGATATCGGATACTATTGGATTGGTCTCGCACCCAGGCTCATATTTTTCGTTTTATTTATAGGTTTTCTTCTGGCTCCAACAACTATCTATATCTAATGAAGATCTATCAAAGTAAGGCCTGAAAGAAGAAACAAAGGAGACAAAGAAAATATTCAAGTAAGAAAAGAAAATCAAGGAAGTACTGGTTAGGGAAATTCTATCGTACAACCTCGCCGTTATATCCATTCCCAACCCCCCACTCCCATATCTCCCCAACGACCGCATCGGTCCCTGCAGGGAAGTCGTGCTCGCCCCTCATATTGGCAATAGCCGATTGGCGAAAATGCCAAAGGAGAAGTTCGTCCGAAGTCCTGTAGACATTCGTTGGATCACGGCAAACAAAATTGAGACTCCTTTCATCAATGCCAGATACATCAAAGTTAAAGACAATAGCCATTCTAGTGTTTTCACATCAGAATTAAGCACGAGCTGTCAAGATCAGAACCAGAGTAATACTTACGTAGTGTTTACTGATGACCAAATCAATGTGGATATCTGCGCGGATTAGAAACCCGTTTTGACGAGAGTTGATGGATGCCACACCATCCCTACGATAACTATGTCAACGGCAATTGCAATTGAGTGGCTGTACTACATAGATAGTAACTTTATATCTCCCGCTAGATGTACTGTTAAGAAGTTATTCTGATATATATGTCATTTCATGTTAAAGAACCCACTACTGGTTTGCGATCCCATAAGGGGAACCATTTGGAAATTCAAGAACGTACATAATTTCAAAGTCCCTTTGCTTTGTCCTTTCGAAGGTAACCTTCAAAACATAGCTTAAGAAGATGATCGATACTTTAGTGACAGACAGAAGGGTTCAACGAAAGTAAATTTGAATGCCGAGAACGAAATCGCTGGAAGAATTTTGCTTGCCATGGCTTTGTAGTCATATCATACAAAAGCTGCGCTGGGAGGGATACAGTAAGGGGAAGGTCCTGTGATAGAGAAACCTCAAGCAAAAGACACGAACTTTGGCATGCATCTTAATGAAGGGACACTTTTGATCTTCTATTTGCAACGTTTGTTGATACGTACGCACCAGCTTCTCGTAGCAATCGATTCTTACTCCCTCGGACGTATGTGCACTTCTATGATACTGCATTTCCTCAAGCCCTTTAGGGAGGTCTCATATAGAATGGCAAACAAACTTCCTATGCTTGACACCTCGTAATCACGCAGATACCTCTTACAGTTCAAGACCAACGTATCGGTCAGGCAGTGGCGAGGATAAACACTCAATTCGAACCTGATGTCTCGTAGCAACTTCTATGCATATACATAGGTGCCAACTGAATTTACGTCTTAGGTCGTAAGTGTTGGATTTTACACCTAAACTGGCCTTTCTTTCACATACAAGAATAACTATCAAATAATAAACACCATTAGTTCTAAATGGTATTGGGTTCACTGGTTCTGATTTTACATCACCAGCGAGTCTTCGGTTCAACACAAAGTGATAAAGAAGAAAAGATGCGTTCGTAAGGAAGTCATCTCGGAACGGGAAGTGCGTGTTTCAGGCATGAGGGTAGATGGAGCGGATTTCAAGCTACTCAAATTTTTCCTATGCAAAGCGAACCATGGTGGAACCAGCATAATTACGGGCGGTGGATTAGCCTTGAAATTACAGAGATACAGACTACTTACATACACTGCAATGCTTCTGCCTACCCCGCCAAAGCATGTTTTACAATTGGTCCGTATGGCACAGGGTTGAGCGAGTTCATGGGGAGCTAACGATTAAGTTAAGCCTTATCGAAGGGAGCAAAGTACGACTGGGATTAATTCTGCAAGATGGTGTTTATTTGCATATGTGATATATTTATCCGTTACCTCTGAGACAGTTGAGGCAAGGGTGCACATAGCGTAACGTTACCTGAGTCATAAAGCGAAGTGGTATGTGAGTTACCGTGCGTGCGTGGGGGCTTTTGATGCGACTGAGTGCATAAATTATAAAATAAATCATTAAAGATGTGATTGCTCGAGCAGCGAAGGCCCCGTACCAAGGAGGTAGGCGGCCTATGTAGATCCTTGCCGCTGCAAATATAGATATATGTATAGATGCGGGATTTCATGACTGCTGAGGTACTACACCGCGGGTCGTGACACTGCGAATGGGCGAATGCTCACCAACCCGCCATCGGTTTAGAAAAAAATAGATGGGAAATTGAGGGGTTAATTTACTACAAAAATGAGGAAACAGGCGCAGATACTACTAGATCCATCGGCGTGGAACCCGATATGTATAAACTAAATAGGCTTGCATGCTTCCTGTAGGGTTTATATACGTGTAGAGGAACATGAATGACACTTGGCTTCATGGGAGGTATGTAATCAATCCGTATGCTTGGATTGGGAAATATTCCCTTCCTATTCATAATTGGTGGTCCTTTATTCCGGTGGAAGAATGTAATATATCGGCACGTACCGATCCGCACCCTGCATGGGCTGTCCGTTTCAATTTGACTTGGATCGTGGAGTGGTGTATGGAGTCTATTAGATAGAGCGGTGTCCAATAATCAGGGTGATATTATAAAATGCAAAGAGAAGCGGCCGAATATGCGTGAAAGCGGTGATCCCCAACCAAGCAGTAACGACATAAGATAACGATCGACCTTCGGATAGCATACAAGTAAGTTTGATTGGTCGATGGGGCTAGCCCTACTGGTAGGACGATACATGTTTAATTGGCTGTGATCGCGTGAGTGATCTCCAGATACGTAAGCCACAGTGGAAAAATAGTACCTATTTAGACTCATGAGTAGGGTTTTGAAGTCTATTCTAGGCTGCAAGTTTCACTGGTGGAAAGCACAGTCTGGTTCAATAGACCTAGTAATACGCCTGCATGTTTTCGCGCCCAGGCCCATTGTGCATTCAGACAAGTGGAGTGCCTAGCCTCAATACATACTGGAGAGGCGGGGGGTTCACCTTTTCGAGCGCATAAGATAATCACGGGGCCATGCAACATACAAGCCATAGTTCAGGGTAATGGTAAATTCTGATGGGTTAACTTTATTGCAGTTTCAGTGAAGAGCCAGAAACTAAGCGCAAAATAACGAAATGCGCACGGCGAGCCTGGTTAGGTTAAATCTACATCACATAATTCTCTATCTCATGCGTACTTAGTAGTTACGAAGTCTACAATGTGTTATGTAACCAGACTAACTATAACCACATATCTAAACCAGTCTACCTTCAATCTATCCTTGAATAAAGGGCCTTCAATCCTCTTACCAATAGCTCATCTGCATGTACATGTCTCAGCAGAAATTCAAAGGCTTTTAAGCTGCAGTTGAGGGTAATATAACTTATGTATGTGGCACATAAGGTGGGTATCATAGTCTTCACCTTTGACATTAATGTTCAAGTTTGTAATGGTAGTCTTTACATCCTTTAGACATATATTTATAAACATTATAAATCAGAGTCTGCTTTATAGTCCCACAGGTATATATAGGATCACCCGCTTGCCCTATAGTATTATGATCAAAATTCGAACTAGTGAATCCCAGGCGGCTGAAAAATTTGGAAACAGTCTATTACCAACAGCATGACTTGATAGATGGTCATGTGACAAAGGACATTGATATCTCAGCTCAATCCAATGTTTATAGCCTGTGGCTTGAAAAAGAAGAAAACAAGTGGGCCATGAGTATTTGTCCAGTTGTGCCTACATCAAGGAATTTGGATTGAGTACTATTCCTGAACAGATGAATCAAGTAGATTTTATTTTTCCATATACCCCAGAGCAAAAACCCAGTAAGAGAAATCACATGAAAATGACTAGAGCAGAAAAGTTAACAAGGAAACCGAAAAAAAAAATAGTCGACCATGCAGGTTTAAAGAACTCCTAAAGATATACACAACCTCTTCCACATAAGTATCCGATTTAACCCCCCTCCTTCGCTGGAAATTTCATTACCGTATGACAGGCGAAAGTCGCAATTCGAAAATGCGCTGTGGTCTTGCAGTTCAAGAGGTGAGAGAATCCCGGCTATTTTGACATTTCTTTATTCCCCTTTATAACCCAACATCAAACGAAAACAAGGTACGGTCGCTTAAGCGTCCTCAATGATGTATCCCCTCTCAGAGACGTAGATACCATCCAAGAACTGTGTATATAGGAAGCAGACCCCGAGCATTAGCCCAGGAAAGGTTTGATCATTAGCCCCTATCTCCTATGAGTTCTACAGAGTTGAGGGTCAATATACCTTTCGGATATCCTTGTTCTTGACGTGGCAAGCTTGCTGGATATCTGCTGCAGATTGAGAGACATTCTCAAGGGAGTTTCCGGAGAGTACAAGCTCATCCTTGACGTTGGTGGAGGCCTCAACGGTGACACCTGGCAACATAGTCACTCGACGGACAATCTTCTCGCCAATGAAGTTTCTATACATTCCCTCAAATTAGGTCATTTGCTTCCAGTACATAATGTAATATTATTTATATTACATACCGAATCTCAACCTGGGTCTTTCCATCAACATTTTCGATGTTGACGTTAATAGGAAAATGCGCATAGACGTATCGCATTTTGTACTTGTATCCCTTGGTGACACCTGTTATCATGTTCTCGATGAGGGTCTTGACTGTCCTAAGGGTGGCGACATCCTTTCGGAGTCCGTGGTGAAGTTGGATCTCAATAACAGCTGGGGATTGACGAACGAAGCTGACGTTAAGGTGCTTGAGGTCCTTGGTGAGCTTTCCGCGAGATCCGGCGACCGTCACGGTTCTCGCAAGGATCTTGACCTCCACTACAAAGGCAAAAGAAGGCGTCAGTCAAGGACTCTGTAACTCTTTGACTGTTAACCCTGCTCTAGCCTCCCTCAGTATCATCCAATCACTCTTGTAATCCCCAATTTACCCATCTTCATTTCCTCCTACCCCCAAAGAAATATAACCCAGGCCCCATACCCCCTACACTAGCCTCCTCTCTCGGTTGCGCTCTATTCATTGAATTGAAACCGGAATATGTAAATTAGCACTCACCGCCGTCAGGAACGACCAACTTCTCGGTGCTGAGAATATACTTCATTTTGTTTGATGTGGGGGCAAAGGGACGGTGTCGTAGGGTGTCGTAAGATGTTGATTCTAGTCCTCGAACAATTTTTGGCGTAGTGGATTTCCCGCACCAAATGTGCGTGGAGGCTCAGCTCCAAACTTCGTTAGGGAGTAACAAGTGTAGGGTTTACCCTATGCGGCGCAGCCAGTGTGGCTGGTACTATAACAATGATTTGCAGATCAAATTCTAGACTTATGCTTAGTATACCCGTGGACTTCCTATACTTTTATCCAGATCTACTGAGAGTTCACCTCCACCAATACTTTAGTGAATATTCATGTTCATTGCTAAAGTGAAGATCATGATTCCAAACAAAATCCCTAGCTAAGTACTTAAGTACAGGACTGAGTTATACGAAATGTTTTTCATGTATGTAATAACCTTAGCTCATTTGCTTGTAATTTTCATGAGTGCATCTCAGTTTCCAACCATTTTGCGCGCGATATAAGTTTCCTCATTTCCATTCCGTTATGCATCTGGAAGTGTGAAACTGAACTTAGATTAATATGGGTCTAGCGAGCACTTAGGGATCTATCCGTTGAGCTGCGGAACGTCGGGAGGTACGACGTCAACATATTTGCGTAGGTGTAGAGTGTTAACACCAAACCTTACCTCATCGTGGCGTGGTTGACAGATGCTGTACCAGCTGTACCAGGGCCTGACAAATTTTGGAGCAGCCTTTGCTGATCTCCCTCGCTTCACAAGGCACATGCATGCTTCCACGAGATCCATCACATTCAGACTAACTACAAGGTAGGCTAAAGAAAGTTTCGTCCAGCGGAAACATCGCCCCGGCCTAGCAACTGGCTTGGCTTAGCATAAAGTGCAGATACAGAGTAAGCTGGGGCCAATGTTTCCGTCTGGCTTTGCTGTCAGGGTTCACCTGGTCCAATATGTAACAGACTGGTGTGCTCCGGGGTCCATACAATCGCGCTAGCTACCTAACCGTCCCATCGTAAGTCTATGACTGCATGGAATCAGTGTGGCCCAGTATAGGTTTCTTTTTTCCTTATTACGTTTTGATAGGTCTTTCAAACACCCATACCTATAAAGACTTGTTCTCCTTTTTCATGATACCAGCTTAGATTTTCACCATTTCCAAGCTATTGACCGCATGGCACTCGCGGATCGCCATTGACGTTATTCACTCTTTCACCGGGCGTTAGTTGTTTGAATTACGTTCTCTACTCTCACATTTCTTTTACCTTCGTTTATCTCACTTTTCACCACATGAGTCCAGCTGCGAATTATACCATCAAGTGCCCTTTACCATGAGACACGAACATGTCGTGGGCAAGACAAAGTCCAGAGGATTATCGCTAGAATTATCCCCTACACACTCATTGATAGCGATTTTATTGTTCCTATTATCCAACAAGGCAGCAAGCAGAGCTGGTAAGTCTCAGCTTAACGAAGGGGCTCTATACCATAGATTTCCAAGTTCTAATGTTACCTACGCAGTTCCGCAACACTCGCAGATCTTCCCCGACGTATCAGAGACATTTAGCTGCCCGAGACTGACTACCCTCATAAACGGTCCTAGATGGAAAATATCGAAAATAGGCGCCAGGCTGCTCGAAAGCGACACATCTGTCGTGGATAACGTTAAGGCTACTATCACTCCAGCTGATACCAGACCATGTAGAATCGGAAACATAGAGCGTGATGTTTCCTCTTCTGGTCCTGTTTCAACTCATCCAATGCAGAAGCCTGTGGATTCCCTAGGGTCTTTCGTGTTAAACGCGCCTCAGAAGATTGGGATTGGAGTCAGTGTCTCGCTGGCTGTCATATGCCTTGCGTTGATTACATTTCTCTGCATCAAACGACATCTCCTTCGGAGTATGCGCTTGAGAAATAGAAATTCAAATGTCGGTGGGGAAGGGGCATTCTCTGAACTAGATAAACTGGATACAGGCAGGGCTGATGGGTGGTATTCGGGGGAATACTATTCGGCTGATAAAGCCAAGTTGCCATCATTTCAACATATTAGATCATGCGCAGGTTCTAGGGAGATTGACACCTGGGGCCCTTTGTCCGGGGAACAATCTATACATCCATCAGCTGGTGTACCTGAAGGCCGAGAAAGTATAGGAATCAACGCTGGAGCAAGCGCAATAACTGACGATTTTATCTCTTATACCCATCAGAAGGTTACGCAAGAGCAGCGACGGCCCGCAGACCTCCAGCCTCTTATCCTATCTGCATCCCCATACAGGCCGTTCACTGCGGGCTCACAAGCTTCTCCAGGGCTTTTGTCTTATTCAGGCATGAATTCTCCTCAGATAGGGCAAGGACATCAATCGACCGTATCATTCAAGAGTTCATCAATACAAGGGCTCACGGCTTTTTTCAGTTCAGGGCAAGGCCACGAGAGGCATGGCAGTGCTAGCACAAGGATTTCTCATAAATCTAGGAAAGGAAGTACGGCAACAATGATGACAAGTAACTACGAAATAGAAATGGAAACATTATCTTCAGCTTCAGAGCCACAATTTCCAATTACTCCCCGGGATTACGACGCATCTTTATCAGGAGGCATATATACAGGAAGAGTCTACCAAAACTCTGGGTACTCAAGTTTCGACCCTGAAAGAGAGGAAATAGCACCTATCAAGAGCCAGGCGTATATGCCGCAGTCACAGTCGCCAACCTTCACTCCTCCGGCTTTATCTTTGAACGCACGTTCATGGCATCGCCACAGTCGGACAAGTAGTAGTGGTATTAATGCAGCGGCTTTCATCAATAGCGTCCCTGCCATGTTTTCAGCTCCCAAAGGTAGGCCAGGAACGTCGCCTTTAGCAGCCAGTGCCAAGGGGAAGACCGTGAAGGAAGAGGATATCCGTGTCATAAACCATGAGACGACGTATTTTGACGATCGTGATGAGGATGAGGATGTAGACTCCCTGCATTCAAGTCTTCCTCAAATTAACGCCGACAAACGACTTTCCCGAAGGCATAGTGCCAGTTTGAAGAGGGTGAGCAAGGGGCAATCAGAAGAGATCGATGGAGAGGAGTTGTGGACGGATACAGATGATGAGCAGGACTCTGACTTTATCATAGCTGGGGGACTAGGGAGCCGATTCGGCAAGAAAAATTCAGACTCGCCTGCTTGAAGAAGGAGAGCAAGTCTATCTACAATGGCACGCATTTACTTTCATAGATCATGACGGGTTATTCATTGCTAAGTCTTTATATCCTGTGATGCAGTGCTTTTACTTTGGCTTGCATTTGATTACGTCTTCAACTGATTTGACTGACCTGGCTAATGATTCTATCATCAAAATGGGTTTGCGCCATTCGCACACAATAGAGACTTTTACGCCTGCTCACTATACAGTCTCCAACACTAATTAGCTATGTACGATATAGACGACACGGTTTAATGGCAGTGGCTGTCCCTTTTTTCCTTGTTTTCCTTGGGCTGTTCTAGTGTTTTTTTGCCAATTCTACAAAGTTAGCAGGCAAACAACATGTCTTTTTTATGCAGCTGAATTCTCCGGTTTGTTTATACATTTTCTTATTCTTTCCATTTTTCCGGCTTCATTTAAAGACATTTAATTGCTTAATACTTATTTGGGAGTGAAGGTAGGACAAACGCCAAGGAGATCTTCGTGTTTCGGGGGTGTGTACCACTTTGGGTAGGGTAATACCTTAAATAGACTAGTTGCAACTCGCGATCACGAAGCAAACTAGCGATCAATCATTAAAATTTGAGGAGTTGCTGGAGATCAAGCAACTTAAAGGAAAGTGTTATCAAGATTAATCAAAAGCAGCTGTATGTTCTTATCTCCATGATCATAGATACCATTCCATGGATCCGGTTATCATCCAAAACCAAAAACCTCGACGACTGTTCAAATTTGCCGCACCTTTTAAACTGGCAAGGGATGGCTGATCCTGGTGAACGCCTAGCAGCTTTATCCCAAGGGTCTCTATGAGATGCGGTGCCCGCCAGACTATCCCAAGGGCCGGTGTAACTTATGACAGGATGCTCAATGTCAGCGATCTGTTGGTACCGTTGTTATTAAGCAGCCACCCCCAAAAGTGGTCAGACATAGAGTCGAGAGTTTAGGAAACAACGTTGAGATCCAAGACAGTCAGTGCACGCCAAAACCGTGATTTATTGTTATAAACACGAGCCTTGAGTAGCTGAGACAGCAGTTGGTGCATTAAGTAGTGTAAAGCTGGAGTTTATTCATATTTCTCTACTCTTTCCCTGGAACCCACACATTTTTTTGCATATCCTCGTGTTGTGTATGCACGATCTGTTGATGTGCATGTCGAGCCCCGAGGGTCTTGGTTCAAATGTCGTCTAAGTAGTTTTTCGGTACCTTCTGACAGGTAGATAGTCTAGTTGGCACACAGGTAGATTCCTTGGCGCTATTCTCGACGAAGTTTAGACGAGGAACCGTCTACCTAGATCTAGTCTAGTCTGGTTGGCACAAGCCTCTCGCAGAGAACCTAGATTTAGAGTAATGTACTGCGTAACGATCGACACCCACGTGACGATCGACACCGGCTCCACTGCCACATGCAGTAACATTCCAATATCTCCATCAATAGATGCAATATCGACGCAGTAAGAACAATGAATATGGGCTAAAAACACTCGAAAAAGTCAAATCTAACATCGGCAGCCCACTCCGATCTACTCTGAACCCTCTATAGCACCTGAACCCCCAATACCTCTTACGACCGCCCCTCTAGCATAACTACCCCCCCAAAACCCCCCACGTTGCCGATGACAACCACTAATAGCAGCCATAGGTTCCCTATAGGTTTACTCTATTAAGCCTCATTAGTATAGACTCAAGTTGCCCACTGTATATAGAACTATACACACTGCAAACTGGGAGAAATGTTATAACTTATGCAAACAAGCCTCCTCGGTATCGAATTTCAGCTATTTTGAGCGATTCAATTAAGCTATATTTGTGGTACTGCAATCCTAATATCTTAAGGTACCCCTCTATGCAATAATTTATGCCCAGCATGTTCCATATCCCTGGCATCATGCAAATCTCTGACAAACCTCCATATATCTCGATATGCAACCTATTCACCTTAACAGTCCTAGAAATCATACTATTAAGCCTCTTGGATTCAATACAGGCTTAGCCGAGACTTGTGAAGGCTCTTGATCTACTTCTTCGACTGGGGCTTCACCTCTGGGCCATTATTAAGTATTTTGAGGGTTTGGGTACATTTTACAACCTCCGCTAGATATCTTAATATTTTAGAGGAACTTGCAATCTTCCTTATGAGTAGGAGGACGCAGGAGTATTCACGACAACCTGAAGGAAAACGAAGAGGCTTAAGTAGGTTGAGAGAGGTTGAAAGGTTGAGGGTAGCTAATATACGTTGGGTGGAGGGAGGTCTAACTACTACTATAGTCAGGAGTACCAGTACCATAGACTTGCACCAGCAGGGAAGCAGGGCCAGCTCCAATACCAGCACTGAATACAGGCATGTAGTGAAGGCGTCTACCTCGCGCTTGGGCAAATATGGCTCAATTGATCCTCGTGAAATTGCTGAGCCTCAATCCTAGAGCTGATATAATGTCAAACCCTGAAAAAAATTAACAATGGAACAGAGGTAAAGCCCCAGTCGTAGAAGTAGATCAAGAGCCTTCACAAGTCTCGGCTAAGCCTGTATTGAATCCAAGAGGCTTAATAGTATGATTTCTAGGACTGTTAAGGTGAATAGGTTGCATATCGAGATATATGGAGGTTTGTCAGAGATTTGCATGATGCCAGGGATATGGAACATGCTGGGCATAAATTATTGCATAGAGGGGTACCTTAAGATATTAGGATTGCAGTACCACAAATATAGCTTAATTGAATCGCTCAAAATAGCTGAAATTCGATACCGAGGAGGCTTGTTTGCATAAGTTATAACATTTCTCCCAGTTTGCAGTGTGTATAGTTCTATATACAGTGGGCAACTTGAGTCTATACTAATGAGGCTTAATAGAGTAAACCTATAGGGAACCTATGGCTGCTATTAGTGGTTGTCATCGGCAACGTGGGGGGTTTTGGGGGGGTAGTTATGCTAGAGGGGCGGTCGTAAGAGGTATTGGGGGTTCAGGTGCTATAGAGGGTTCAGAGTAGATCGGAGTGGGCTGCCGATGTTAGATTTGACTTTTTCGAGTGTTTTTAGCCCATATTCATTGTTCTTACTGCGTCGATATTGCATCTATTGATGGAGATATTGGAATGTTACTGCATGTGGCAGTGGAGCCGGTGTCGATCGTCACGTGGGTGTCGATCGTTACGCAGTATGTTACTCTAGGTAAGCAAATTAACCGACTCAGACTAACACAACCAGTACATTTGACCCTAGGGGGACTAATGACTCAGTGGTTAGTCTAGCTCAACGGTATTGAGTTACCTAACCCGCCCGGGTTACCTGTCGGATCTGTATCTATCGTTCTGAAGTGAAGTGGCCTATGTCCAAATTTGTGGGAAGCAGTGGGAGATCTCTCTATGAGATCTCAAGTTGCTAGATTTCTCGAGCCTAGCCTAACATTCATTGGCAACGGAGTTGCCAATTTTCTTTGGAATTGGAACGAAGTGTATTTTATTGTAGGTTCCTATTGCTTGGCGCAGCCAAGATTGTCAGATCGCGTGACTTGATGCACATGACCTCCATGTTCTGTACCCCTACCGTATTCAACATCTACTCATGAATTCAATCTGCTGCATCTGTTGTTATTATAAATATGGCCCAGCTCTCTGGACACTAACTCAAAGATGGCATACATATGAAGATATATAATCCATATAGGAGTAAGAGAATTGTGAAGGTAACAGTGAGGACTCTATATAAAATATATATACTACATTGATCTAACTAACCGGTTTGTAGTGGAGAAGAGAGACTTTGAGAGAGTAGAGCTTGAAAGTGGAGAGCTTAAGAGCTAAGGATGATACTTCTTATGTGTCAGTGAGACAAACAGAAAGGAATATATGAAGACTAAGATTAGTAACGCCTTTCTGCAGCTGGCAAACTTCCTTAAGTTTTGAACTTTTTCTGTATTCTTATCCTTCTTCTCCTACCTACCGTTACCCTCCTCCTTACTGTGCTTCTCTTCCTCTTCCTCTCTATCTTCACCGGCAATGAGAATTCGCTTCATATACGAGAGCTTTAGAAGATTTCACGAAATCAATAGTAGATCTTCAATTGGGGGAGTGTACAGTTTGTGAGGAGGCCGGAATTGGGGCAAAGATTTGAGTAGTAGGAGATATAAGGATTTGTAAGCATTATGAATGTGGGTAGTCTGCTCTTTCTTGATCAGAAACCTATAAGTTTTCAGCTAAAAATGATATGTCCCTAGGATAAATACTACCCAAATTAGATAGATTAGGAATACCGACACCTATTGAAGTTATATTAGCTCTCGTTAGTCTGGTTGATAAATATGAGTGATTATATAATCTGGCCGCTAGTCTAAGGTTCGACTCTGGCATGATATTTTTTTCCCTTTTTGCTTTCTTCTTTGTTCTTTAGTGCTCTACCTCAGTTACCTTGTATCTAATACGAACAGAATTCGCACATGCTTAAGTATGTACTCTACAAGAGGCGCTGTGGCGCAAACTAGAACTAGACGATGAGCGCCTATCTAGAAAGCAAGTGTCAGCTTAGTAAAAGTATCGATCCGTGTAAGAACTCTGAAGACATTCCACCCACTTGGTATCTACTCTAATTAAACTCGAGTTATACATCATATTTTGATCCTTAATAGAGCCACATCTTGTAAATACACTTGTAGATGCAAAGTAAAACCCCGATACGTATATCTGTGCCCTGGAGCCTCTGATTGCGCTATGGGAGACTGAGGTAGGTAGCTGTGATATCCTGGATGCAAATTCCCTAGAAGTCTTGCGCATAGGTTAATAGCTCACGTCAATACATAGAGGGGGGATATGTATATAGAGTACTCGCACGTACTCGAATCCTACGGTTCCCAAGTGTCGTCATCTTGACCATAACCCTTCCAAGAAACCAAGTACATAACCCGTCCCTTCCTAAGTTCACTAATCCTAATTCTTTCCATGTAGCATTCCGATTCTTCGAGATCACGCTGGTGGGGGTTTCGGCGAGCGTCTTCCAGGAATGGTATTAAGGTGGTAGGGTTCCAACGAACTAATATGAAAGACTGGGTGAGTGGTTGCCTGTACTCGGGGGGGTAGCTCACTGGATCTACTTACCCTCAACCCTCGTCCTGTATACCCTGGTAGTTATCACCAGTTGCTTAGGAATAAATTGTAGTTCTATCGAACGCTGTTCACAAGCCTATCTGGACCAATTACAGCTATCAATGTTGTACCTGCAGTCTGGGCACAAGATGCCGGTATAAAAAGATATGTCATATGTACTGTACATTGCGCATCATTCGTGACGTCATATATAAGCTGTGGTCACAGGTAGAGTGGTGACATGATCTCTCCAACATTGGGAGCCTTAATTAGCATAACCAGTGTCCTCTATGCTGAGACCTAGTTGCCATCACAGGAAAGGAGTTCGAGGCTTGACATCCATGATTAATTGATATAACTATAGGGTATAGAGGGACCCGAAGATCATCTTGCGGGCCTTGGGATGAGAACAAGATTCATTTATATTTACAAGGAGCAGACTTAAGAGGAAGGATAGGGCATTATTCTGATTATCGTGCAATTGGTATCTGTACCTTAAACGCATTAACATGTAACATCCCAACCCTATATCCTGCTCCGGTGAAACTCTGCAAAAACATGAAGACCTCACTTCAAGATATTAGGAAAAAAACCGCAACTCTTTCCCTTCCTACATATCCATTGATGGCAATTTACATGGCAAGGGCACCAAGAACACCAGCAGCCATGCCCAAGCCACCACCGAGCATTGCACCCATGGTTGGTGCTGCATTGGCGGTAATTGTTTCAATGGTTCTTCGGCTGGCAGTGGTCGTGACCGTAGTAGTGGTGGATGTAGATGTGGAATCGCTACCGTTAAGGAAGTCATCAGTAACGGACGACGAATCAGTTGAGGGGCTGTCGATTGGGGTCGCAGTGGGGAAGTAGGTGGTGGGTTCCTCGGTGTTTGTGGGGACCATTGTAAACTTGGTGGTTGTCCGCACAGTAGGCGAGCTGCCTTTTGCGCAGGTCCCGTCACTGTTGCAATACTCTCCCTTCTGACAGCAACCGTCACCGCATACAGAGTCATCAGAGTCACAAAGAATATTGCAATTCTTGGGGAGCACACATTCAGACCCGGTGGGACAACAGCCTTCGAACAGTGTGCAGGCTGAATATCCGGCATCACATTGACTTCCGGTGTTGTCAGTTCCCTCGCTGCAAGTTGGATCGCCATTGCTGTCGGTGGCACAAGTAGTGCCTGAAGGGCAGCAGAAGTCCTTGCAGGGGACATCATCTGAGTTCTGGCATCCGCTGACACGGTTGCAATTTTTGCCTAGTGGGCAACAACCCTTTTCCCCGCCATATATACCACAAACCGTGCCAATATCACCTGGGACTGCGGTCAGTACTTCTATCTAAAAACACGCAATACCTGTAACTGATGTAGAACAACTCACAGCAGCCATCATAACATTCAGTGGCTCCCAGCCCACACGACGACTGGCGTCTCACGAGTGAGTTCATGCTCAAGGGCATGGCCATGTACTGGGGCTCAACATTGAGCGCGAAAGGGTTCCTCTTTGATATTCCCAAAACAGATGCTTTGACATATCGGACTGGTACTGCGTCTTCTGGGGCAGCGAAGACCATTCCAGGGAGGGTCAACAGGAGGATAGAAGGAAGGGAGGACTTGATCTGCATGGCTATGGATCAAGGGGGTAATTTTCTTCGAAGCAGAACGAAAGAACAGAAGAGCTGGGTTATGCTTCACGGCGCCAACGAATGCTGTGGACTTCAAAATCATGTCGCCGCACCCGTCCAATATATATCCGAGGGCAATCGCTAACAAAAATACGAGCCACCCCCTTTGTTGTGCTACCGATAACTTAGCTTCAGGTCCCTATGATGTCTAACTAAGCCTCACGACTCAGAATTGGGATGTTCTGCTGGCAGGGATATATATCTACAGTAACTTGCTAACCTTCTTTTGCTCACCGTGAACCCAAATAACAGCGCGGGACTTGCCCAAGTACTTTTCATTATTGCAAGTTCGAACATTGTGCGACTTGGCTAGTGATGGAATCTGTGTAACACAGCATCTGGTCAAAAACCTAGGTTCTCATTTGGCAAGACTAAATTGGTTCCTTGTAAAAAAAAAAAATAGTGTTGAGAGAAGTGAAAGAGATGGGGAGCAATGTGACACTGTGCAGCCCGAAATTAGGGAACGTGGCGGAGGGAAGCAGGTTGTGAGACATATCACAAAAACTGCTGTCTTGAATGACAGGCAGCATTGCAGCCAAAAAAGGCGTCAGATGCGAGATTACCCATTGTCAAATCAGTCCCGTTACCTCGAGTTAATAACATTCTTTGAGAGTACTCTACATATAATTATATGTACTACATATGTACTCAAGTAGAGCACGGAGTTCAGTCTGGGGCTTTCAATAAGTGCAAAGAGAACTCGTTGATTGGTGATCTTTGTGACCGGGTGCGTGTCCCGCATGAACGAATCCTTGAGGGTGGATGTTCAACGATCACAATTATGACACCTCAACCCCCACTCCTAAAGACTTCATCCGGTGATTTTTTCTACCTGTACAGTACCTACACCACATATCCTGGCCACAGATTCGCGAGGTCATTAGCCAATCATGGCTTATCACTCTACATAAACCTGAGGCGAAGCCTACCACAGATCCGAACTGCTCGCAATTAAGCATAAAAAAGATCCTGGCTCTCACTCATACAAGGAAGCGCTTGAAATCCAACAGCAGGAGTATACAACTTTGCCTATTATAGTATCGTAGCACCACGAATATCAGATATTGCTACACTCAATATAGGCAAGCTGATTTCACATAGTTAAACTAAATAGGAGTTATGATATCTACAACTCTCATGGTTGTAATATCTACAGTACAGTCTGTATATAATTAATCCATTCTTCTACTCACTGATTTTATCACTGAATTCTCTAGATTACGCTGATCTATGGACTCGTATATTGTATAGAGCTGTTATTGTAGCTGCTTAATATATGCTTATACCCAAATCATACTGCTAGTTCTCTCAGCCTTTAGCTCAGTACCTATAGTTTCATATACCTTTATACCATACTCTATAAACTTCATTATATATGCTTCTCACCTGTACGATAATTAGCACTTTAACCTACTATCAAGATAGAAGATATGTAAGTAATCATTGCTTATGAAATTGTAATAGTATCACTAATTCTAATCAAAACCAGTAGGTATCTCCTTTCTCCTTGCAATATATTCTGTAACAGTATCAAGTTTTATAGTAAGGAGTTTTTAGATAGGAACTGGTAGCTGACTGATTTCTGGGTACTATTTAGTAGAAACAGCAAGATTTTGATTTTGGAAATGACTCTTTGCAACAGCTATGTGATTATCAATATCCTTTGCTGCATTCATAATATTTATATCTTTAAATTCACATATTACTAGTAGAGTAGCTCTTATTGAAGTGTTATATAAACTAAATCAATATATAGCTATATTTCATTAAACTTGTTTGCAGATGTAACAACTGGTTTATTGAGCTTAAACAAAAGGATACAGTAGTATAGAGCATCTATAGTAATTGGTATATAGCTTCTGATATTCTAGATTCATATAGTGATTCATAGTATAATGATTCTAATAATACAGTATCTGTATCTACTCCATAAACATCTCTACGAGGTACCTACCAGACTACATTCTCTTTGTTTTAGCTATATGAAATGAGCTTGCCTATATTGAGTATAGCAATATCTAATATTTATCTACTATAATACTATAATTAGGTAAAGTGGTATACCCTTACTATTAGGTTTAAAGCACTTTCATACAAGGGCAAAGGAGTGTCTCAGAAATATACATCCATGGCTTTACCTAGTTTGGTTGTATTACTGCTCTATAGGGCTTTATATAATAAGAAATGTTATTTCTTATTATTTTATTTATCTTGTATTTTCTATATCTATTATTTTTTTATAACTACCGAATCTAGTAGTTAGTTATTCAGCAGAACTTGCCGTCTTATATATATACTTGGGAAATATTATACAGCCCCGGCATAGCTCCATTTTCTATAACTCATATATTTTCTATAACTTATATATTTCCTATGACTCATATTTCCTATAACTTATGTAGCACTACTTCATAGAAAGTACTGTATTCTATATAATCTGAACTATCAGACATATTGCTAAACAAGTATAAAAGAAGTATGAATTCCCCTCTAGAATCTCATCCTCAAACTCCTTAGATAGATAATAACTGACTACAGATCAGTTAGTTAGCAAAACAATCTAAGCAGAGATTATACCTATTAATTAATATTCCTAATAGAACTCCCCACTTAAGAACAACTACTCTTCTAAGGCAATCCCTTAGCAGAACCGGTATACACATATATCTGTTTAAGCAGATATAGATTGTATAAATGGTACCGAATGACTACTGTCTAGTATCATTTATTATATTTTTTTTAATATTAAAAGTTAATCTCTACTATATATAATCTTTTATCTTAAGGCCTGATCAACCTTGATGATACTCTTTTACACTTTTTAATGTAACACATCTTGAATACAATAACGATGTCATAAATTCAGCTAGTAACAATAACAACTAACAAGACATCAGACTCTCAACTGCAGTATAAGTATAAGACTTAGAAGTAAGCTAAGTAAAGTTCTAATGAGCAGTGGTTCCCTATATAAAAATATCCCATCTCCGTTTCAGATACTTTTTCTAGTACCCTCAACAAATAAACTTGCACTCCTGGTAATCTTTAATACTATACTGGAAATGAAAAACGTAGTACATAAATAAAAAACTGGCACCATAGGTCTTAGGAAGAATTGGCATAATAAGGAAATAATCATTATCTCATGGCTTATGAACTGCCTCCTTTATACTAGACAACACTTCAAAGAAAGTGTTATCTTCACCCAAGACAACACTAGACCCAAATATCCTAATAAAAGTCTTAATACCTTCAATATCTATTTTAATATTATGATTGGAAAAAGAAATATTCTTACCAGACGACTCAGAAGTAGGAGACGAATCAGGTCCGTAAAATGTATTTGGACTCTGCCAAGCCGCCATACCATCATTACTATCAACTAAGCCAATATTATCCTTAGTCGAGTGGATATACAATAAATCTTCTTTAATAACACCACTAAAATAATAAAGCACTAAAGTGGAAAAGTAATTTGAAGATTGAATTTGTCAATCTAATCCAATAGTTTACAGAACAATAATTGATATTGAAGCAAACTTAAAATAAGAATCAGCATCAGATAAAATAGTATCTGCAGCTAGAAAATGGACTAAAAAGTTAAGATATTTAACTATACTACTCGAAGAAATTTAAGAGTTAGTCAAATGTACTCTTAAAAAAACTAGAATTATTGACCCTACTATAGAAGGAGTAATAAATATAAGTTATAATGAAAAAATCACTTTGACACATATGTCTAATTATCCATCAGAGTATGAGATCATATTTAAAATGATTTTTCCCTAAGTATCAGAAATATTCTAGAAGGAATATATACTACATATATGTGAAATCCTGAAATATAAACAAATCCTAAAAGTGACCCAGAAATATTATCCTGCAAATACTGGACTCTTAATAGAAGCGGCAGTAAGATACTATCTATGGTAAATACTATATCTATTCAAAGAAAAGGATTTAGAATTAGGAGCTTTTCTTAGAGAGGAACTAAGAAAACTATTAGTAGAACTTTTAAAATAGAAGCATTGGCTTATAGAAAATTGGGATGAATTAATGGTCTTCATACTAAGTGGTACTCACTTGAAAAAATTCTCTACTTTAGTAGAAGATTGGTTTAAACTAATTCCAGGATTACCCAAAATGTTTGCTCGAACTCTAATAAAGGATAAAGGTAAAGGTCAAGAATCTACTCAGAAAAATACTACATTAGCATAAGAAGTAGGAAGTTCCAACTCTCCTCCACCTCTCCCAAACAAAACATAAAAACTAGATGATGATAAAGAAGATGAAGATAATAATAATAATAATAGAAGAAATGAAAATATAGGATAACAACAGCAACAATAGTTTGGAGTATAAGGTAGACCAAACAATAATGATCCAAGTGATAGCTCTAACTCAAATGATAGTATCTCATTAGTAGCTAGCCTATCTAAACAAAAAAAAATTTAATGAAAAAAATTGGTAGAATATTAATAATAGGAATCTACTACTAGAATGATTTTGGCAAACAACCTCACTTCACCTAAGAAAATTAAAGAAATTAAAATTGATTTACTAGAGAAATTCAATAGTATGGATAAGAAATGAAGAAACTCATAATATTTTGACTCTTGGGCTATAGTAGTCCAATACTGGTTAAAGATAAAAGAAATTGATTTAGAGAAGATAGAAGTATTAAAAATTCTAAGATTTCTATTTCAAGGAAGCATGCTTATAACCTATAATCAATATCTAAGGGATAAAGGGAAGAAAGTGAAATTTTTCAACTTTATAATAGTACTCAGAGATTTTTTGATATCTTCTACTAGTAAAGATATTTTATGGAAGTAATGAGAAACTGTCATACCTTACAAGGATGGATAATATATAGACATCAAACAATTTACTAACTGGCTCACTGAAATGCAGATTAAATTGATTAATACTAAGAGTAAATAATTAATATTAGAAGAAGTCAAAAGAAGAAAGTTTCTCAATCACCTACTGGCATATATATCAGCAACATTAATTCCCTTAATCAAAGATGAATAGATATATGACCAACTTATATATTAAGCAGAGTCATATGAAGCATCAAAGAAAGAAATTGCCCCACCATATATACTAACTAGATCCTACCAACAAAATCAAAAATCAACTAATTAAGACCGAAATCAATAAAGAGACTATAATTAATATAGATCAAACTATAGTAATAGTAACAAACCCTTCTTTAAGACTAGTCATGATAAATAAAAGAAATCTGACTGGGATACTATTACAAAAAAATTAAACAATAAGATAAGGATGTAATTGATAAGAGATAAGAAATGTTTATAGTATTGGAACCCCAGACATTTTTACAAGGATTGTAGGAAGTGACAGAATAAGGTACTCATGTGAAGTGTAGCACAGGATCTCGCTACAACTACTGTATCAAAAGTCAATAAGGATAAAATTAAGGAATGACCTCTATCGATATAACCAATTGACTATAATAAGGTTTTTGTTAGAGCAAATGACTGACCAGCTCTGGTACTAATAGATCTCTAAATGAAGGGAGGAGATTTGATCAATTCTGTATTTATATACTTATATAAAATACCAATAAAGAGTATTGAGAAAATATCTTTAGGTATAGCTTTGAAAGGATCTAAGGCGATAATTGATAAGATATGTACAATCAAATTAAATTAGATAGAATATGTAGAAGAATGCACCTTCTATATAACACACCTCAACAGCTGGAATATGATTCTCGGGGAACCTGTACTTATTAAGGCTCACGCCATTATCCTTGCAAGTTAGAAACCAGTTACTATCTAGCCTGAAAATATTGCTTGCTTTCCCTTAAAATATAGAAAGGTTCTAGAATCACTAAAAATGGAATTAGAACTACCTACCTAGAAGTAACTTATGAGACAGTTATAGATTATAGTAAACTAAATGACTAGGACACTATTAGTAATATGGAAGATATCAATATAGAAACAGATATTATAACTGCAGTCTCATCTATACAAAAGCAATTTAATCCAATAATAGAATTTCCCAGATTATTTCCAAAGGAAATTCTACAAGACTTACTGCCACTTAGAAAAGTTAACCACTACATCAAACCTAAACCTAGAGCAATATAGATACTACGATAGAGACTGTCAGGCTATCAATTCAAACAACAAATCTATAACAAAATTACTAGAGATAAAAAGACAGGACAAATCTATAGAGCAGAAAATGACACTAATGCAGTTACTATATTCATTATCCCCAAAAGAGATAAACCAAAAGAAGCCAGATTCATCAATGACTATTGAGACTGCAATCTCGTAGTCGAACCAGACTATATACTACTACCTGATATCAATGAATTAATTGAACTAGTAGCAGCAAATCCCGTTTGGTCAAAGTTAAACCTAGTAGATAGCTACTACAATATCAGAATCGATCTAGAATTAGAGAAATACTCTACATTCTTGATGCATCTAGAATATTATAAAAGCAGAGTTATGCAACAAGGAGACCATAATGCACTAGCTACTATAGTCCGAGTAATGCATAAAGTATTCAAGAATAGGCTCTATAAGGATTTAATAGTTTATATTGATAATATTATTATCTTTATTGAGACCTATAAATAGTATATTGCTACTCTTATGATAGTATTACAATACTTATAAGATGAAGGATTCTTTCTAAAGATAAGCAAATATCAATTCTTTACAGACAGACTAGAGATCTTAGGCTATATTTTGACCTTAGATGGACTCCATATTGATCCTATAAAAAGAACAACGATATTAATCTTACCCACTTATAAAAGAAAGAAAGACCTCCGAGGCTTTCTTAGAATTGTTAATTATCTTAGTCATTTTATTTCTGGCTTAGTATCTTATGCAAGCACATTATCAGAATTATAAGGAGAGACTAAGAAATAAAAATAGACAGATATATATAATACTACATTTGAAAAACTGAAAAAACTCATAAATTCTCCTTATGTTTTAAAACCTTAGAATAATGTATCTACTAAACCCAAATACTTAATTTATGATACTAGTAATATAGGTTTAGGATTTTGGATTGGTCAAGGCCTCCTTACTTACATTAAACTATTATGCTTCCATTCCAGAAAATTTAATCCAGCTCAATTAAATTATCTAACCTTCCAGAAGGAATTATTAGTAATTATTGATTTGTTAAAATTTTTTGAAGCACAACTTAGAGGTTATAAATTTACTATCTTTATAGATCACAAACCATTGGTCACCTTTTGCACCTAGAAACCTGCAAGTTAGAAACTTAGATGATGGCAGGACCTCCTTATAGAATTTAATTACAAAATCTAGCATATGGTAGAAAAGGAGAACTTGATAGTAGATACTTTATTGAGAAAGCATAAATACCCTAATATTCTTACTATCAAAGATGATTATATTCCTACCAGTATTGACCCTCCTCCTTATCTTTATACTAATACCTTAACTTTTTCTCTATACCCTCAAGCTTTATCCTCTAAAATAGTTTCCTGTAGAGCAATTAACTTCCAGCACGTCAATTATGACTATAACAAGTATAATGGAAGAGCTGTAGAGCTCAAACACTATTTTTTCTGCCCTTACTATAAAGCTGAAGCCGAAGTGGAAGATAACTATGAGTACAAAGTACTTAGCTACAAGTCAGAAGCCTCTGACGAAAAATCTCTAACCTCTATCAATACTGAACTATTCAATAAGTATCAGCCTACTAATACTGAAGAACCCAAGGAAGAACCTATTCCACAAGTAACAACTAAGAATGAAAAAAAGAAGCCTCCAACTCCTCTATTGATACTAACTCCTATCGATATCACTCTTATCCACACCAACTATCAATAATATAAGCGTATACATTAGTCTGTATACCAAGATTTTTATTATCCCGCATATAGTAGCTCTCATATGATATAGAACTGCATATTTGCAATTGAGATCTGCACTATCTGCAATACTTTAGGACATGGCAGACTCAACTGTACCCTCATGAATTCAGTTCTTCAGAAAGAGAAGAAATTCCTTAAGAATCATTTGGACAACCTTAATACAGTCTAAGATTCTTATAAGAAAATAGCTGAATCAGTTTCCACTCCTCCTCTTATCGACACTCGTGAAGAAGTACTCGGCAACTATATAAGAGAAATCTACTGCAATGCACCAATTGTATCTTAGTAATTATGGAACCTCACACCAATCCCTTCTAGAAGCAACAACAATAATATTTTTCAGACTACTGCAGTTACTACTCATTTCCAGAAGCGAGTAGCAGTCGACGAAACTCCTATCATCATTCCCGTTAAATCATCTAGATCCTCCAGATGACATTGTGACTTCTGCAAATGACTAGGATATAATACCACCACCTATGAAAAGAAGAAACCCATGGTTATTGATTTTAACTAATAAATTGAACCAACTCTCAATAGGCTTATTGACGATAAGCATATCACTGACGGTTGGGAAGATAATAAAGACTTCTTTATTATATAATAGTTAGATCTCGGAGATAGAATAAAAATAGCATACTAAGCATGTATGAAGGTATGCCCTATCTGGAAGGATTACTATGATATCTCGGAATAGCGCAAGGATCATAGGATTAGAGATAGATTTTTATATGTCAGAAATATACATAGACAATAGAAATTGGTCTTACCCAGCACTTTCAATGTTAAAGGTAAAAACTATCTTGAGCTAGTAATCAATGAAGCCTATAAAGCAATAGCTCATAGTGGAATTAAGAAAATTATAAAATATTTTACTAACTAATACCAATACTAGTCCTTTTCTGAGTTAGTTAAGAAGTATATCAGAAGTTATAATACTTGTCAATGGACAAAGTATTCCAACAAACCACCTCTCAGATTAGTTACTCCTTTATATATACCAGAAAGACCTTAGTCGGATATTTCAATGGATTTTCTTAAGTTAGCTCCTGTCTTCATCAAATATTCTCTTCTATATCTGAATATTCCTACTGATAAAGAATATATTATTTGTATTTCATGTCTTTGTGTAATAAGAGATATTATTTCTTATTATTTTATCTATCTTGTATTTTTTATATCTATTATTATTTTATAACTGCCGAATCTGATACTTAGTTATTCCTTGCTGTCTCATGTATATACTTAGGAAGTATTACATAGCCTTGGCATAGCCCTATTTCCTATGACTCATATATTTCCTATGACTTATATATTTTTTATGACTTATATATTTCCTATGACTCATATAGTATTGCCCCATAGAAAGTGCTATATTTCATATATTCTAAACTATCAGATACGTTATTGAACAAGTATAAAAGGAGTACGAATTCCCCTCTAGAATCTCATCCTTAGACTACTCAGACAAAAAAAACAACCAACTACAGATTAGTTAGTTAGCAAAATAATCTAAGTAGAGATTATACCTGTTAATTAACATTCCTAATGGAACTCCCTACCTAACTATAACTACCCTTTTGAGGTAATCTCTCAGTAGAACTGGTATATACATATATCCATCCTAGCAGATATAGATTATATAAATAGTACCGAATAACTACTGTCTAGTATTATTTATTATATTTTTTTTAACATCAAAAGTTAATCTTTACTACTCATAACCCCTTATCTCAAGGCCTGATTAACCTTAACGATACTTTTTTATACTTTTTAGTATAACACATCTTGAATATAATAATGATATCATAAATTTAGCTAGCAATAATAACAACTAATAGGACATTAGACTCTCAATTGCAGTATAAGCACAAGACTTAGAAATAAGCTAAGTAGAGCTCTAATGGGTAGTGGTTCCCTATATAAAAGTATCCTACCCCTATTCCAGATACTTTTCCCAGTATCCTTGATAAATAAACTTGCACTCCTGGCAATCTTTAATACTACATTGGAAACGAAAAATATGGTATATAAACAAAAAACTGGCACTATAGGTCCCAGAAAGAACTAGCATAACAAGGAAACGATCATCATCCCATGGCTCATGAACTACCTCCTCTATACTAGATAATACTTCAAAGAAAGAATTATCTTCACTCGAGGTAATACCAGATCCAGACATCCCAACAAAAGTCTTAACACCTTCAACATCTACTTCAATATTATAATTAGAAAAGGAAATACTCTTGCCAGACAACTCAGAAGTAGGAGACAAATTAGGTCTATAAAACGTATTCGGACTCTGCTAAGCCGCTGTACCATCATCACTATCAACCAAGCCAATATTATCTTCAGTCGAGCAGATATCTAATAAATCCTCTTCAATAATACTGCTAGAACAATAAGGTACTAAAGTGGAAAAGTAACTTGAAGATCGAATTTGTCGATCTAACCTAACAGGTTGTAGAGCGATAATTGACATCGAAGCAAACCTAAGACAAGAATCAGTATCAGATAGAATAACATCTCCAGTGGGAAAATAGACTAAAAAGTCAAGATATAATAAATGATACTAGACAGTAGTCATTCAGTACCATTTATACAATCTATATCCGCTAGAACGGATGTATATGTATACTGGTTCTTCTGAAGGATTATCTCAGAAGGGTAGTGGTTGTCAAGTGGGGAGTTTCCTTAGGAATGTTAATTAATAGGTATAATCTCCATTTAGATTGTTTGCTAACTAACTGATCTGTAGTCGGTTGTTGTCTGTCTGAGTAGTTTAAGGAGGAGATTCCAAAGGGGAATTCATGCTCTTTTTATACTTATTCAACAACGTATCTGACAGTTCAGAATACATAGAATATGGCACTTGCTGCGGAGCAGTGCTACATGAGTCATAGGAAATATGAGTCATAGGAAATATGAGTCATAGGAAATATATGAGTCATAAGAAACATGAGTCATAGGAAATACATAAGTCATAGGAATGGGGCTATGCCAGGGCTATGCTATATCCTCGAGAGTATATACAAGCTGGCCAGTTCCACTGAGTAACTAACTACCAGATTTGGCAGTTATAGAGTAATAATAGATATAGAAAATATGAGACAAAAAATAATAAGAAATAATATCTCTTATTACACAAGATATTTGACTATACTACCTAAAGAAATTCAAGAGTTAGTTAAATGCATTTCTAAAAAGACCAAAATCATTGACCCTACTACGCAAGGAGTAACAGACATAAGTTATAATAAAAAAATAACTTTGATACATATGTCTGAATATCCATCAGAGTATGAGATTATATTTGAAATGATTCTTCTCTAAGTATTAGAAATATTCTGGAAGAAATATACACTATACATATATGAAATCCTAAAATATGCACAAATCCTAGGAGTAACCTAGGAATATCATCTTGTGGATACTAGACTCTTAATAGAAGTAGTAGTAAGATACTATCTATGGTAAATGCCATATCTATTCAAAGAAAAAGATTTGGAATTAGGAGCTTTTCTTAGAGAGGAACTAAGAAAACTATTAGTAGGACTTTTGAAATAGAAGTATTGACTTATAGAAAATTGGGATGAATTAATAGCCTTTATGTTAAGTGGTACTCACTTGAAAGAATTCTCTACTTCAGCAGAAGATTGGTTTAAACCAATCTCAAGATTACCTAAAACGTTTACTCGAACTCCAACAAAGAATAAAGGCAAAAGTTAAGGATCTATTCAAAAAAATACTAGGTCAGTACAAAAAGCAGAAAGCTCCAACTCTCCTCCATCTCCCCTAGACGAAATACGAAAACTAGACGATGATGAAGAAGATAAAAACAATAACAATAATAATAGAGGAAACAAAAATACTAGTCAATAACAGCAACAATAGTTTGGAGTACAAAGCAGACCAGACGATAATAATCTAAGTGATAGCTCTGACTCAGATGACGGTATCTCATCAGTAGCTAGCTTACCTAAACAAAAAAAGATTTAACGAGGAAAATCGGTAGAATATCAATAATAGGAATCTACCACTAGAATGAATTTAGTAAATAACCTCACTTCACCCAAAAAAATCAAAGGAATCAAAATTGATTTACTAGAAAAACTTGATGGCACAGATAAGAAATGGAAAGACTCACAATATTTTGACTCTTAGGCTATGGCAGTCCAACACTAGTTGAAGATAAAAGAAATTGATTTAGAGAAGACAGAAGCATTAGAAATTCTAGGATTTCTACTTCAAGGAAGCATGCTCACAACTTATAATCAATATCTAAGGGATAAAGGGAAGAAAGTAAAATTCTTTAGCTTTATAATGGTACTTAGAGATTTTTTAATACCATCTACTAGTAAGGACATTTTATAGAAGCAATAAGAAACTGCCATACTTTACAAGGATAGATGACATATGGGTATCAAATAATTTACCAACTGGCTCATCGAAATGCAGATTAAATTAATTGATACTAAGGGTAAACAATTAATATCAGAAGAGGTCAAAAGAAGGAAATTTCTTAATCATCTACCTATATACATGTTTACAATATTAATTCCCTTAATCAAAGACGAATAGATATATGACCAACTCGTACATCAAACAGAGTCATATAAAGTATCAAAGAAAGAAATTGCCCCACTACATATACTAACTAGACCCTGCTGACAAAATTGAAAATCAACTAATTAAGATCAAAATCAACGAAGAGACCATAATCGACATGGATCAAACTATAGCAATAGCAACAAACCTTCCTTCAAGACCAGTCATAATAAATAAAAAAAATCTAACTGGGATACCATCACAAAAAAATTGGATAATAAGACAAGGATACAATTGATAAGAAATAAGAAATGTCTATGGTATTGGAACTCCAAACATTCTTATAAGGATTGTAGAAAGCAACAGAATAAGGTACCCTTATGAACCACAGCACAGGATCTCACAACAACTACTGTATCAAAAGTCAATAAGGATAAAATCAAGAAATGATCCCTGTCAACATAACCAATTGACTATAATAAAGTTTATATTAGAGTGAATGACCAACCTACTCTAGCACTAATAGATCTTTAGACGAAGGGAGGAGATTTGATCAATTCTGCATTTGTACACTTATATGAAATACTAACAAAGAGTATTAGGAAAATATCTTTAGGTACAGCCTTGAAAGGATCTAAGGCGATAATTGATAAGACGTATACAATTAAATTGGATTGGATAGGATATGTAGAAAAATATACCTTCTATATAATACACCTTAATAGCTGGGATATGATTCTCGGGGAACCTGCACTTACCAAGATTCGAGCCATAATCCTTGTAGGTTAGGAACCAGTTACTATCTAGCCTGAAAATATTGCTCGTTTTTCTTTGAAAACATGGAAAGGTTCTAGAACCACTGAAAATAAAATTAGAACTATATACCTAGAAGTAACTTGTGAAACGGTCACAGACTATAGTGAACTAGATAACTAGGATACTATTAGCAATATGGAAGATATTGATATAGAAGCAGACATATTGACTGTAGTCTTATTTATACAAAAGCAATTTAATCTAATAATAGAATTTCCCAAATTATTTTCAAACGAAATTCCATGGGACTTACTACCTCTCAGAAAAGTCAACCACCACATTAAACCAAAACCCAGAGTAATATAGATACTATAGTGGAGACCGTCAGGCTACCGATTCAGATAACAAATCCATGATAAAATTACAGGAGACAAAAAGACAGGACGAATCTACTAAGCTAAAAATAATACCAACATAGTCACCATATTCACTATTCCCAAGAGAGACAAACCGAAAGAAGCTAGATTCATCAATGACTATTGAGACTGTAATCTTGTAGTTGAACTAGATTATACACCACTACCTGATATCAATAAATTAATTAAACTAGTAGCGACAAATCCTATTTGGTCAAAGTTAGACCTAGTAGATGGCTACCATAATATCAGAATCGATCCAGAATCAGAAAAACACTTTACGTTCTT
Source organism: Tirmania nivea (assembly GCA_015179035.1). NCBI lineage: Eukaryota > Fungi > Ascomycota > Pezizomycetes > Pezizales > Pezizaceae > Tirmania > Tirmania nivea. Next base: position 14,373 of record WHUY01000065.1, on the reverse strand, counting down.
GATACATCTAGGATATTATAGAAGCAGAGTTATGTAACAAGGAGACTGTAATGTACCAGCTACTATAGTCCGAGCAATGCATAAAGTATTCAAGGATAGGCTCTATAAAGATTTAATAGTTTATATTGACGATATTATCATCTTTACTAAGACCTATGAATAGTATATTGCTATTCTCATAATAGTATTACAACGCTTACAAGATAAAGAATTCTTTCTAAAGATAAGCAAATATCAATTCTTTACAGACAGACTAGAGATCTTAGGCTATATTTTGACCTTAGATTGACTCCATGTTGATCCTGTAAAGAGAATAATGATATTAACCTTTTCCACTCCTAAAAAAAAGAAAGACCTCTGAGGCTTTCTTAGAATTATTAATTATCTTAGTCATTTTATTCCTAGCTTAGCATTTTATACAAGTACGTTATCAGAATTACAAGGAGAGACTAAGAAATAAGAATGGACCAATATACATAATTATTATAAATCATTCTCGGAGAATCACCTGCGATGTAGGTGAAGTATTTTATCTGGCACTTGAGTGAGCGGTTACATAGGTGTTGTACTCATAGGGGTATTTCATATATAATCAAGGTAGCAAGAAACTCGGATAAAACCTGAGTTGATAAGAAATGGAGGAGTAGAGTAGTCTGGACTATACTCAAGTAGGGGGTAAACAGGATATTATTTCTAGGTATAAGGAGGAGAACAAGTTATTGCGTGAAGAAGGAAATACATAGTAGAAATTAGCTCTTTTTATAGACAATTCAGTTTCCTTCTTGAGAGTTGTGCTAGTGGCTGGCACGACTGTCAAAGTATTCTAATTCGAGTTATAACGAAAGGACACACAAGCAATACTCGAGAGACGCACTAATAAGGTTCCCAGAGTATAAATTCTTTAACACTAATAAGATGAGGCATAAGAAAACAATGAATAAGGATAGTGTGAGAGGATCGATTTCTTATTTGAGAGTCGTACCAGTACTGGCACGACTCTTGTAGTTCAAGGGTAGTAAGGTTGTTCAATTAGACTATTCTAGTCGATTCCCTAGTTAAGTGAGTACTTAGTTAGGACTTCCAAGATATGGTTGGTAGTCGAACTAGTCTAGAATAGAGTTCGAGTATGAGAATAATCAATGAGCATCGGTTCTAGAGAATTAGGTCTTGGCTAGTGTACTTATGCCCACAAGTATGCAGGTTGCCAATATGCGACAGGGGCTGGAGATTGATAAGGACGGGTTTATAACAGTAGCCCCCTCTCTGAGGACGAGCTCCTACAAGTTATAGTCGAGATATTTGGTTTTTTGTCTTCAGTAATAATAATTATGTTCTAGCTCTACTTATTTTGGTAGAGTGCGAGATCGGGGTTTTGAGGGGTATGAAGCATGGAACTTTTTCATAGCACTAGGTGTATTCAAAAACAAGTTAGCGAGTTTCTAGGTAAGTTCATCGTAACCTATCTATCAGGTGAGATATTCAAGGAATCGACCCTAGAAGTGCAAGTCGACGATTTCGTCGACTTCCTACTTGGGTTCATCTTTGATGATAATGGGGGATGGAGGTGGCTGAATTTGGCCAGGTAGGGGGACCATGGAGGCGGGTTCAAGGAGTGAGATATGGAAAACAGAGTGGATTTTCATCGAGGTAGGGAGATCAAGCTTATAAGCATGAGATAAGATCTTCTGGATGATTTGAATCTTACTAAGTTTCTTGAAGTCCAGCTTTGTTGAAAGGCAAGTTATTTTGACATGCTAGTGGAGGAGCTATACCTTATTACTGACATCCAACCTAGGTGAAGGAATGCAGGACTTATTGGCTTGTTCCAAGTAAGTTGCCTAGGCCCAGATCATTTCGGATCTAAGATGAGTATCGAGTTCTATAAGATGGTCTGCATATTCCTTGATTACTGGAGGTGCTGGAAGTTTTGTTGCAGGATTCTGATTGATCTGGTAGCGAGGATTTTCATCGTACATAGCCTGGAATAGGGTAATACTGAGAGTCGAGGACAGGGTATTATTATATGAGAATTTAGCCATGGTGAGGAGCTCGAACCAGTTGTCTTGTTAGTAGTTGCAGTAAGTACATAAGTACTATTCTACAATTGCATTGATTCTCTCAGTCTGGCCATCAGTCTGAGAGTGGAAGGCAGTAGAAACCTTCTACTAAATACCGATAAGCGAGGTCAAGGATTGAATAAATTTGGAGACAAATTGGGTACCATGGTCAGAAATGATTGAATTGGGAATTCTATGAAGTCAGAAGATATTGTCAAAGAAGAGCTTAGCAATCTGCTTAAAGTTGACATCAGTTGTAGTAGGAATATAGTGAACCATCTTAGAAAGTTGGTTAACTACTATAAGTAAGGCATCAAATCTATTAGATGTAGGGAGTCCTGTGACAAGGTCAAAGGAAACGGATGACTATTTCCGAAAGGGGACTTGTAGGGGCTTAAGGAGGCTATAGAGGGTATGGTGAGCAGGCTTGATCTGTGTACAGGTATCATAGTTATAGATATATTGAGCAATAGTTTACTGTATTTTGGGCCACCAATAGTCTTGTAATACAAGTTCATAGGTTACGGCTTGGCCTAGATATCTGGTAGCTGGATGATTATAGCAATTATAGAGGATGTGAAGGTGAATTTCAGGGCTATTAGGTATATAAACGAGGCCATTGATAAGTAATAATCCTTGATCTGAGATCCTATATTCAGACAAGGGGACTGTGGAGTGTTTTCTAGTATTAGTTTTAAGGGTATGGATGATCTCTGAAGCAAATTTATCGGCTTAGAGTGTAGCAAGGATATCCTCATTGTTGGCAATAGAGGCAGCAGAGAGAGAAAATTTTTCAGAGGATATAAGGGCTTGCATTGGACGACCGCATTCATCCCCTTCTTCAGAGAGATCTCTAAATCATCTTGTTAGTGCATCGGCCTTTATATTCTGGCTACCAGGCTGGAAGATAATCTTAAAGTCATATTGGGCTAATTCTTGTACCCATCGTACTTACCGCCGGGAAAGGAGAGCTTTGGAGGTAAATGTTTGCAGATTGTGGTAGTCGATAATGATGGTGAAGGGGCGTAGGAGTTGGTGAAGGTAGATATGCTATTTTTCAAGGGTTACGATAATTGCGAGGAGTTCTTTATTACCAATTCCATAGTTATATTCAGCAAGGGACATTTTTTCGGAGATAAAGGCAACAGGGTGAAGTATAAGTTTCTCATTTTTTAGATGCTTCTGGGAGAGTATTCTAGAAGTGACATAGTCCAAATATAATAAAAGATATTATTTCTTATTAATTTTTTAATTATCTCGTATTTTCTATATCTGTTATTATTTTATAACTGCCAAATCTGGTAGTTAGTAAAACTTGCTATCTCGTGTACACCCTCAAGGATGTAGCACAGCCCCGGCATAGCCTTGTTTCCTATGACTCATGTATTTCCTATGACTTATATATTTCCTATGACTCATATATTTCCTATGACTCATGTATCTCCTATAACTTATATTTCTTATAACTCATATAGTACTGCTCCACGGCAAGTATTATATTCTATGTATTCTGAACTGTTAGATACATTGTTAAACAAGTATAAAAAGAGTATGAATTCCCCTTTGGAATCTGATCCTCAGACTACTCAGACAGACAACAACCGACTACAAATCAGTTAGTTAGCAAAATAATCTAAGTAGAGATTACATCTGTTAATTAACGTTCCTAACGGAACTCCCCACTTAATAACAACTACCCTTCTGAGGCAATTCCTTAGCAGAATCAGTATACACATACATCTGTTCTAGCGGATATAGATTGTATAAATAGTACTGAATGACTATTGTCTAGTATCATTTATTACATTTTTTTTTAATATCAAAAGTTAATCTCTACTATACAAAAAAAAAAAAAAAACCTCATCTCAAGGCCTAATCAACCTTAACGATATTCTTTTACACTTTTTAGTATAATGCATCTCAAATATAATAACGATGTCATAAATTCAGCTAGCAACAATAACAACTAACAAGACATTAGACTCTCAACTGCAGTATAAGTATAAAACTTAGAAGCAAGCTAAGCAGAGCTCTAACGGGCAGTAGTTCTCCACATAAAAGTATCCCACCCCCGTTCCAGACACTTTTCCTAGTACCCTCAACAAATAAACTTGCACTCCTGGCAATCCTTAATACTACACTAGAAACGAAAAACATAGTACATAAATGAAAAACTGGCACCATAGGTCCCAAGAATAATCAGTGCCACAAAGAAATGATCATTATTCTACGGCTCATGAACTGCCTCCTCCATACCAGACAACATCTCAACAAAAGTCTCAATACCTTTAACATCTACTTCAATATTATAATCGGAAAATGAAACACTCTTGCCAAACGACTTAGAAGTAGGAGATAAATCAGGTCTATAAAATGTATTCAGACTCTGCCAAGCCACCGTACTATCATTACCATCAACCGAGCCAACATTATCTTCAGTTGAGTGGATATCTAATAAATCTTTTTCAACAATATCGCTAGTATAATAAGGTGCTAAAGCGGAAAAGTAACTTGAAGATCGAATTTGTCAATCTAACCCAATAGGTTGTGGAACGATAATCGACATTGAAGTGAACCTAAGACAAGAATCAGCATCAGACAGAATGGCATTTGTAGCTAGAAAACGGACTAAGAAGTTAAAACGTTTGACTATGCTACCTGAAGATATTCAAGAGTTAATTAAATGCACTCCTAAAAAGACCAGAATTATTGACCCTACTATGGATGGAGTAATAGATACAAGTTATAATGAAAAAATAACTTTGATACATATATCTGATTATCCATCAGAGTATGAGATTATATTTGAAATGATTCTTCTCAAAGTATTAGAAATATTTTGGAAAGAATATATATCTCATATATATGAAATTCTGAAATATGCACAAATCCTAGGAGTTATATAGGAATATCATCCTATAGACATTGGACTCTTAATGGAAGCAGCAGTAAGATACTATCTATAGTAAATACCATATCTATTTAAAGAAAAGGATTTGGAATTGGGAACCTTTCTTAGAAAAGAACTCTGAAAACTATTGGTAGGACTTTTGAAATAGAAACATTGGCTCATAGAAAATTGGGAAGAATTAATAGCTTTTATACTAAATAGTACTCACTTAAAAGAATTCTCTACTTCAGCAGAAGATTAGTTTAAACCAATTCCAGGATTATCCAAAATGTTTGCTTGAACTCCAATGAAGGATAAAGGCAAAGATCAAGAATCTACTCAGAAAAATACTACGTCAGTACAAGAAGTAGGAAGCTCCAACTCTCCTTCACCTCTGCCAGACGAAACACAAGAACTGGACGATGATGAAGAAGATGAAGATAATGATAATAATAATGGAGGAAATGAAAATACTAGTCAACAATAGCAACAACAGTTTGGAGTACAAGGCGGACCAGACGATAATAATCCAAGCGATAGCTCTGACTCAGATGATAGTATCTCATCAGTAGCCAGCCTACCTAAACAAAAAAAGATTGAACGAGGAAAATCGGTGGAATATCAACAATGGGAATCTACCACTGGAATGATTCTGGCAAACAACCTCACTTCACCCAAGAAAATCAAAGGAATCAAAATTGATTTACCAGAGAAACTCGATAGCATAGATAAGAAATAGAAAGACTTATAATATTTTGACTCTTGGGCTATAGCAGTCCAACGCTAGTTAAAGATAAAAGGAATTGATTTAGAGAAGACAGAAGTGTTAGAAATTCTAGGATTTCTACTTTAAGGAAGCACGCTCATAATCTATAATCAATATCTAAAAGATAAAAGGAAGAAAGCGAAATTCTTCAGCTTTATAATAGTACTCAGAGATTTTCTGATACTATCTACTAGTAAGGACATTTTATAGAAGCAATGAGAAACTACCACACCTTACAAGGATGGACAACATATGGGTATCAAATAATTCGCCAACTGGCTCACAGAAATACAGATTAAATTCATTGATACTAAAGGTAAACAATTAATATCAGAAAAAGTCAAAAGAAGAAAGTTTCTTAATCACCTACCTGCATACATGTTAGTGACATTAATTCCCTTAATCAAAGATGAATGGACATATGACCAACTCGTACATCAAGCAGAGTCATATAAAGCGTCAAAGAAAGAAATTACCCCACCACATATACCAACAGGACCCCACTAACAAAATCGAAAATTAACTAATCAAGACCGAAATCAATGAAGAGACCATAATCGATATGGATCCAACCACAGCAATGGCAACAAATTCTCCTTCAAGACTAGTCATGATAAACAAAAAGAATCTGATTGGGATACTATCACAAAAAAATTAGATAATAAGACAAGGATATAATTGATAAGAGATAAGAAATGTCTATGGTATTAGAACCTCGGACATTCTTACAAGAATTGTAGAAAGCGAGAGAACAAGGTATCCTTGCGAACCGCAGTATAGGATCTCACCACAACTACTACATCAAAAGTCAACAAGGATAAAATCAAGGAATGACCCCTGCCAATACAACTAATTGACTACAATAAGGTTTATATTAGAGCAAATAACCAACCTGCTCTGGCACTGATAGATCTCTAGATGAAGGGAGGAGATTTGATCAATTCTGTATTTGTACACTTATATGAAATACCAACGAAGAGTATTAAGAAAATATCCTTAGGTACCACCTTAAAAGGATCTAAAGCAATAATTGACAAGATATATATAATCAAATTGGATTGGATAGGATATATAGAAGAACGTACCTTCTATATAACATACCTCAATAGCTGGGATATGATTCTCGGGGAACCCGCACTTACTAAGGTTCGAGCTATAATCCCTGCAGGTCAGGAACCAGTTACTATCTAGCCTAAAAACATTACTTATTTTCTCTTGAAAATATAGAAAGGTTCTAGAACTACCAAAAATGGAATTAGAACTGCATACCTAGAAGTAACTTGTGAAATAGTTACAGATTATAGTAAACCAGATGACTAGGATATTATTAGTGATACGGAAGATACTAATATAGAAGCAGACATAATGACTGCAGTCTTATCTATGCAAAAGCAATTTAATCCAGTAATATAATTTCCCAAATTATTTCCAAAAGAAATTCCACGGGACTTACTGCCTCTCAGAAAAGTCAACCACCACATCAAACCAAAACCCGAAGCAATATGGATACCATGATGGAGACCATCAGACCTTCAATTCAGATAACAAATTCATGACAAAATTATTGGAGATGAAAAGACGAGACAAATCTATCAAGCAGAAAATAATACCAATGCAATTACTATGTTTACCATCTCTAAAAGAGACAAACCGGAAGAAGCCAGATTTATTAACGACTGTCGAGACCGCAATCTCGTAGTCGAACCAGACCACACACTACTACCTGATATTAATGAATTAATTAAACTAATAGCGGCAAATCCCATTTGGTCAAAGTTGGACCTAGCAGATGGCTACCACAATATCAGAATCAATCTAGAATCAGAGAAACACTCTACGTTCTTAACATATCTAGGATATTATAGAAGTAGAGTTATGCAATAAGGAGACCGTAATGCATCAGCTACTATGATTCGAGCAATGTATGAAGTATTCAAGGATAGGCTCTATAAGGATTTAATCATCTATATTGACGATATTATTATCTTTACTGAGACCTATGAACAGTATGTTACTACTCTTATAATAGTATTACAACATTTACAAGACGAAGGATTCTTTCTAAAGATAAGCAAATGTCAATTCTTTACAGACAAACTAGAGATCTTAGACCATATTTTAACCTTAAATAGATTCTATGTTAATCCTGTAAAGAGAACAACGATATTAACCTTTCCTACTCTTAAAAGGAAGAAAGACCTCCGAGGCTTTCTTGGAATTGTTAATTATCTTAGTTGTTTTATTCCTAGCTTGGCATCTTATGCAAGTACATTATTAGAATTACAAGGAGAGATTAAGAAATGGGAATGGACAGACATATATAATACAGCATTTGAAAAATTGAAAGAACTCATAAATTCTCCTCATGTTTTAAAATTCTGGAATAATGCATCTACTGAACCCAAATATTTAATTTGTGATGCTAGTGATATAGGTCTAGGATCTTGGATTGGTCAAGGCCCCTTCATCCACATCAGACTATTGTACTTTCATTCCAGAAAATTTAATCCAGCTCAATTAAACTATCCAACTTTCCAAAAGGAATTATTGGCAATTATTGACTCATTAAAATTTTTTGAAGCATAACTCAGAGATCATAAATTCACTATCCTTACAAATTACAAGCCATTGGTCATCTTTTGCACTCAGAAACCTGCAAGCCAGAAACTCAAATGATAGTAGGACCTCCTTATGGAATTTAACTACGAAATTCAGCATACAGCAGGAAAGGAAAATCTAATAGTGAATGCTTTATCGAGAAAGTATAAATACCCAGACATTTCTACTACTGAGGATGATTATATTCTTACCAGTATCAACCCTTCTCCTCATCTTTATACTAATACCTTAACTTCTTCTCTACACCCCCATACTTTATCATCCAGAATGATTTCTCGTGGAGTCATCAACTTCTAGCATGTCAACTGTAACTATAACAAGTATAATGGAAGAGCTGTAGAGCTTAGATACTATATTTTTTGCCTCTACTATGAAGAAAAAACAGAAGACGACTATAAGTACAAAGTACTCAGCTATAAGTTGGAAGCCTCTGATGAAGAATCTCTTACCTCTATTGATACCGAACTATTCAATAGGTACCAGCCCAATAATACTGAAGAACCGAAGGTGGAAACCGTTCCACAAGAAATAACTAAAGCCGAAGAAAAGGAGCTCTTAACTTCTCTATCAATACTAACTCCCGTCGATATCATCCTTATCTATGCTAACTATCAATAACATAAGCATATGTATTGGTCAGCCTGCTAAGATTTTTACTGTCCTGCATATGGCAGCTCTTACATGATGCATAACTACGCATTTGCAATTGAGATCTGCGCTATCTGTAATACCCTAGGATATGGCAGCCTCAACTGTACCCTCACAGATTCAGTTCTTCAGAAGGAGAAGGAATTCCTTAAGAACTATTTGGACAACCTCAATGCAGTCCAAGATTCTTACAAGGAAATAACCAAATTAGTTTCTACTACTTCTCCTACTAACTCCTGTAAAGAAGTACTTACCAACTATATGAGAGAAATCTGTCGAAACGCACTAATCGCACCTCAGCAATCATGGAACCCCATACCAATCCCTTCTGGAAGCAACAATGACAATATTTTCCAGATCACTACAGTCACTACTCATTCTTAGAAGTAAGTAGCAATCGACAAAACTCTCACTTTCATTCCTGTTGAGTCATTCCAATCATCCAGGAGATGTTGTGATTTCTGTAAGCGACCAGGACATAATACTGCCACCTGTGAGAAGAAGAAACTTATGGTTATTGATTTTAACTAGTGAATTGAACTAACTCTCAATAGGCTTATTGACAATAAGCACATCACAGACGGTTGGGAGGATAACAAGGATTTCTTTATCACACAATAGTTGGATCTAGGAGATGGAATGAAAGAAGTATACTAAGCGTGTATGAAGGTATACCCCATCTGGAAGGATTACTATAATACTTCAGAACAGTATAAGGATCATAGGATCAGAGATAGATTTTTATATATTAGAAATGTACATGGACAATAGAGATTGGTCTTGCTTAGTACTTTCAATGTTGAAGGTAAGAACTATCTCGAGCTAGTAATCAATGAAGCATATGAAGTAACAGCTCATGGTGGAATTGAGAAAACTATAAAATATCTTACTAACCGATACCAATACCAGTTCTTCTCTAAGTTGGTTAAGGAGTATATCAGAAGTTGTGATACTTGTTAATGGATAAAGTATTCCAACAAACCACCTCTTAAAATTGTTACTCCCTTATATGTACCAGAAAGACTGTGGTCAAATATTTCGATGAATTTCCTTAAATTAGCTCCTGTCTTTATCAAATATTCTCTTTTGTATTCTAACATTCCCGCCGAGGAAGAACACATTATCTATATCTTACACCTTTGGACGATTATCAATAGACAATCAGGATTTAAGTTTTTTATTCCCATTCCTGACAATTTTACAGTGGAACAATATACTGCTTCTTTTGATATTTATGTAGTCCCGATTATAAGATATCCTTTATGTATTGTTTTTGATCGTGACACTCTTTTTATGTCATTATACTTCCAGGATTAGGTTAGGAAGAATAGAATCAAATTGGAACTGTCTACTGTATATTATCCTCGTACAGATGGACAATCTGAAATTATGAATAAGGAAATCTTGCAAGTAGCAAGAGCATGTAAAGTCGAAGGATCTGACTGGCTACATAAATTACCTGAGATTCAATTGAAGTTGAATTCTAGATATAATAATACCAGAAAAAGTAGTCCCTTCACAACTTTACTAGGAATTAGTGCACATCAAGGAGCCTCCTTGCTACCTTGTCCTATCAATATATTTGCACCAGCAAATAAATATCACAACAATACTTCACAGGCACTCTATAATACTAAGAAGACACAAGTAATACAAGTAAATAAGCGTTATAATGCAATTAAGTTCTCAGTTAGACAATAGATCATGCTATCTTTGGAAAACATAAACGTACTGAACATTTCACCCAAGTTAAAACCTCGATAGTTAGGCCCTTTCTTGATCATATCTGCTAATCATGCTTGAAATAATTATAGTCTGGACTTATCCCCTCAACCTGACCTCAATCTCATATATGATATCTTTCATATTTCAAAACTCAAATCGTATTATCAAAACGATCATACTCAGTTCCTTAATAGATGATTTCTGGAACCGGAACCAATTAATGATAATCGATATAAAGTTGAAAAGGTATTAGAATTCAGAATAGCACCACGATCTGGTAAATGACAATACAAGGTCAGATGGTTAGGATATACTCTAGAATATGATTCCTGAGTAAATGCCAAAGATATTACTACTGAAATCCTTTAGGATTTCTGGGTCAGAGGAAGTCTGGAAGATACCTTCAAGAGACAATGTACCAAAAGAGGAAAATAAGGACCTTAGACGAGAAATGAAACTTGAGCTCTCATTCAACAAGAACGAGATCATGTTATGAACAAATTCCCTAATGATAAATATATTAATACCAACATACTTTAACTATCCTTTAAGATAGGATGCGTGGAAGCTAGGATTGCAGAATAGAATTACTAATATAGTAAAATCCGTTCAAAGTGGGGAAGTATAATAAGAGATATTATTTCTTATTAATTTTTTAATTATCTCGTATTTTCTATATCTGTTATTATTTCATAATTGCCGAATCTAGTAGTTAGTGAAACTTGCCGTCTCATGTATACCCTCGAGGATGTAGCACAGCCCTGGCATAGCCCTATTTCCTATGACTCATGTATTTCCTATAACTCATGTATTTCTTATGACTTATGTATTTCCTATAACTTATGTATCTCTTATGACTCATATTTCTTATGACTCATGTAGCACTGCTCTATAGTAAGTATCATATTCTATGTATTTTGAACTGTCAGATACATTGTTAAACAAGTATAAAAGGAGTACGAATTCCCCTCTGGAATCCGATCCTCAGACTACTTAGACAGACAACAACTGACTATAGATCAGTTAGTTAGCAAAACAATCTAAGCGAAGATTACACCTGTTAATTAATGTTCCTAACGAAACAACCCACTTAACAACAACTACCCTTCTGAGGCAATCTTTTAGCAGAACCGGTATATACATACATCTATTTTAGCGGATATAGATTGTATAAATGGTACTGAATAACTACTGTCTAGTATCATTCATTACACTGAAGCATTGGTTTCTATGAGGGTTTCAAGGTCAGAGTCGAAATGTCGGAGAACAGGGGCAGAGGTAAAGGCCTTTTTGAGAAGACTAAAAACCTCCTTGCATGCAGTGTCCTAAGCATAGGGGATATCTTTTTGGAGTAGGTTAAAGAGGGGCTGGTAGAGGTGTGAGTATTTGTTGATGAAGCGCCAGTAGAAGTTGGCGAATCCGAGGAAACACTGAATATCTTTCACTGATTTCGGAGTTTCCTAGTTGAGAATGGTATTGACTTTCTCGGGGTCCATTTCTAGGCCTTGTTTGGAGATAATAAAACTAAGGAATATGGTTTTATTGATAGAGAATTCACATTTCTCTGGTTTGATAAATAGTCCAGCCTCTTTCAGCTTTTGTAGGACTTTCTGTATCTGTTCCTTATACTCTTTCAAGGATTTTGAGTAGATTAGGATATCATCTATATAGCAAACACAAAAGACATTAAGGTATTCTCGGAGTGTATTATTCATAAACCTTTGGGCCGTAGCTAGGGCATTAGTTAATCTGACAGGTATAATGAGAAATTCAAAGAGTCTGTAGTAGGTTTTGAAAGCGGTCTTCTATTCATTACCTTTCTTGATTCGGATCTGGTTGAAGCAGGCTTAGAGGTCAAGACGGGTAAAGTATTTGCAGCCACGAATTTAGTAAAGGGTTTCTTCAATTCATGGTAGGGGGTTTTGATCCTTGATTATAATATCGTTGAGGGCCCAGTAATCGACACAAAGATGGAGGAAACTATTTTTTTTCTTAACGAAGAGGATAGAAGATACTGCAGAAGAAGAACTGGCTTAGATAAAGGATTTAGAGAGATTTTCATTAATCCATTCCCTAACCTTCTTTAATTTGGCATTTAACATAGAATACATTCATCCAAATAGAGGTTTGGCTCCTTTTTGAAGTGGAATTATATGGTCAATATATCGGTGAGGGGGTAAAATTCAAGCTTCCTTTTCAAAGAAAAGATTCAGATAGTCATGGTGTTCGGGGGGGATAAGTTTGGTAGCTAGTTCTAAGTCATCGTCATCATTATCTTCTAGAGATGCGTAAATTGCAGCAATGCATAACCAAGATTCTGGGTCTTTAATAGCTACTCGAAAGGCAGCTTGGGAGATAACCGAGATTCGGAGGGGGTTTAGAGTGTTTCTGGAAGGTTTTCAGTAGGTCAGTATTCAAGTAGGCAGGCAATGAGTATGGCAATACCCTAAGGCAAAGGTGATGGTATTGCAAGTCCAGTTGATTAAGGGATTGTGAAGTCAGAGCCATAGTTTCCCAATGATCAGGTTCCAACTAGCTAGTTTAGTGACGTAAAAGGTCAGAACTTCTAGATACTGGTCGATCATGAGTTTTAGGGTGTAGGTGTGAGTGATTTGCCCTACTAGAGAGTGTTTACTATCAGTAAGTATAAGATCCTCAGGTTTCAACTTCAAGTTCAAAGGCAAGTTCATATTCAAGGCAAAGTCAAGGTCGATAAACTGGGAGCTTGCTCTTGAGTCTACCATGTAAGTAGCTGAATAGTTTTCATTAACCAGATAAGGCAAGATAAGTGGATCCTTGGATCCCAAGTCATGAGTAATAGAAATTATAGAAACGATTAAAGTAGAAGTAAGATGGCATCGACGAGTAAGTCGTCGACAAGTCTTACGAGAAACAATAGGCAGAATATAACCAGTTCCTTAGAGATGAACCTCTTCTAAAGCAGAAAATGAATTCGGGCTAACAAAAGAAACAAGATCAGGAGAGATAGTACCAGAAAATATCCTGGTACTCTTTGAACTGCTATTGTTATTTGAAGAGGGCACTAGTTTTTTGGTACCTCAAAAAGAGCCTAGAGGCCGGAAGTTACAATATCTAGTGGAGGAGTAGTACTAGCAGTGGCTAGCTTCTTACTTTTTGTGGAGATAGGGCAATCAGTAGCCCAATGACCAAGTCCTCTGCAATATATATAGAGTTTATTATCTCGACGGTATTTGCAGATTTCTTCTGTAAGGGGGCTACGTTTGCGAGAAATAGAAAGGTCCATAGGTCCAGGAGCGGTTCTAGTAGAGGTTGAAGGGGCCGGTTTTGGTACAAAGGATTGTTGTCCAGATCCTGTAGTCTTGGGAGAGTCTCGTAATTGGAGTAGTTTTGCACAGTTATCTAACTTAATACAAAGTCGGACGAATTTATCAAAATCTTCAGAAGGAGAGGCTTGGTAAGAGAGAGCTGTTCTAAGGCTATGATTAGCTCCGTTAGTGAAGAATGAAATTTTCGTTCAGTAGTCTAGGTTGAGAATTGCAGCATAAGTGGCAAATTCAGCATGGTAAGCGGAGCAGTCTTTGCCTCCTTGCTTAAGAGCAAAAAGCTTTTGCTATGCTATAGCTTTTGCATTCGGATTGTCATAGGTATTTTTCAATGCTGTTGCAAATTTATTATAGGTGTCGAAG